>PVHP010044375.1:0-14130 GCA_004024765.1 Zapus hudsonius
CTGCCCTGCGCTTCGATCAATACCTGCCATCCTAAGATTTTCAGACACCATCTCTCTCAAGGCGAAGTGAAGACACTATCCTAGCAGACTCTCTCTCCCTCTCTCGTGGTCCAGGCTCTGATTCACAGGAGGAAGCCAAGTGAATGCAGGAGATGGAGAGCTTTATAGTAGCAGTGTTAGTGGCTGAGCTTCAGCCCCTCCTGGGGCCCTAAGTGCTGGTCTTCTCCTGAGGCAAATGAAGAGGGTTTTCTTCAGCTGGAAGTGACGGTGGCCTCCAGGTGGTCTGCTTCCATGTGACACATGGTTTCCCTCAAGGGCTTAGCTCTCATGCCTCCCCACTTTTACTTTTGGTGAGTGTGAGTGGCACTCACATGGAGGTCAGAGAACAACCATCAGATATGGGACCTCACCTTCCACCTCCATTGAGTCTGGGTCTCCCCGTTGTTCACCTAGGCTAGCTGGTCACAGAGCTTCGCATGGATTCTCCTGTCTCTGCCTCTCTTCATAGGTGTGGAGCCTCCAGCTTTTTATATGGGTGCAGGGTTCTGAACTCAGATACTGGGGCTTACACAGCAAGCCCTTTATCCACTGAGCCATCTCCCCAGTCTGCCACGCCACTTTAAAAAAATATTTTTATTTGTAAAAATAAAGAGAGGGCTGGAGAGATTGCTCAGTGGTTAAGACTCTTGTCTACAAAGAAGGACCAGAGTTCAATTCCCCAGTTCCCACATAAAGCCAGATGCATATGGTGGCACATGTGTCTGGAGTTTTCAGTGGCTGGTGGCCCTGACGTGCCCATTCTATCTCTCTCTGCCTCTTTTTCTCTCTCTCACACTCTCTCAAATAAATAAATAAAAGGGGGAATATGCCAGGGCCTCCAGCCATTGCAAATAGACTCCAGATGCATGAGCTACTTTGTGCATTTGGCTTTATGCAGGTACTGGGGAACGGAACCTGGGTCCTTAGGCTTTGCAGGCAAGTGCCTTAATCATTGAGTCATCTCTCCAGCCCCTTGCCCCACCACTCTTAACAGCCCCATTTGGGGTTCAGAATGTGGTTTGTCGACCACCTCACATAAAATCATGACTAGACACCTCGGCTCTCGAATCCCTCCAGCATAGCTCATTAGGAAAGAGGGAGGTTGCTCACTCTGATCTTTCAGCAACTGTGAGACATTCAGACACAGCAGTGCCTGGCAGACTGTGTGTGCTAGCCTCACAGACACTCAGTTCTCGAAACCACTCTGTGAGGTTGGTATCCTACCAACTTGATATCTTGGAAAACTCAGGCCCTGATAGTTTAGGACTGGAATACAGGACTTGTGGCTCCCCAGACTTTAGCTTTTGGCTCCCTTTGTCTTCTCTGAGGTTCTCTGTCATTTTGAGACCCTGGACTGTGTGTCCCAGGCAGCAGGCTGGGCAAACTTAGGGAAGGAAATGACTGAGTTTACAGGCACACAGAACAGGCTGTTAAGGTATTTACATTCCATACTGCATAGCCAATATTCAGTCCCAGCCTGGCAGGATACAGACCTCCACTCCCCTCCCCTCCTGGACCCAGCCCTCTCTTTCCTCCCCACCAGTGCATGTTCCCAGAATGTCCATGGTCCCCTCTAATACACCAAAAAGCTGCCATTGGCTGTTATTATTGTTGGAACAGCTAGTTGGGAAAAGAGGCAGGCAGTTTCCCATGAATTCAGCTCAGGATGGGCAAAGCCAGGGGGCGCTTGAATCACTGTGATTCTTCTGCCCCCAGCTTCAGGGTGGGGAGGGTGTTTGTAGAAACAGTTCATTAAGGGGAAGATAACAATAAACCAAGATATTCACCATCACCCCCTCAACTGGTTCCTTTCCGTAGTGGGTGGGCAGGATAGCTCTGGATGTGTATGGGAGCAGAAAATGGATTCCACCCCCAACCCCACCCTCGCTTTGGGGTAATGGGAGGCCATGAGTAGAAAAGATAGCAAGTTTGGGAGTAGCTCAGAAATGTGGAATCTGGCTTATGATGGGCTTCATTAATTCATTCGTTCATGCATTCACTCATTCATTCATTCATTCATTCATTCACCCATTCATTCAACAAATCTCCACTTTGCATCTGCTGGATGCATTGTACTGTAAAGCTTGGGTCCCTCCTCCCCTTATTCAGCCTTGGACCCGCAGGAAAAGCTAGGGAGGATGAAGGAAGGACAAACAAATGTGGTAGCTTGGCTGGATCTAGAGGAAGCTGGGAAGGTGTGTGTGGGCTGGCGGCAATCCTTACCAAGTGCCAGGCATGTCCCCGTAGCTTCCACTCCTCCTGAGCAGGACAGGCACACCCAGGAGGAAGAGGAACCCCAGCCAGAAATGAGCCTTGGAGAAGGAAGGCTTTATTATGAATTTTTTTTTGAATGAATGCTTTAATTTACACGCAGGAGAATGACCTCTCTGGGTGTTGAGGCCTGATTTGGGACAGATGCGTGGAGTCCGCGGAGGATCCTGAACAAACAGCGTCTCCGGGGAAGGGAACCGGGTTTGTAATCTCCGCGCGGCGGTCGTCTGCTCTCGCACCGGCCGCTCGCGTTCCATCCCTGCGCGCACGCCGAGATAAATGACCGCGACAGGTGGAGCAGGTGAGACTGGCAGGACCCGGGTGGGCGGCCACGATCACAGACTCCAGAGAGGCCGTGCGCCTGGTTTCCCCAGCCCACGCCCCTCCCCGAGGGCGTCTGGGAGGAGCGATCTCCCCATCTCCGCCTCGGAGAGGGCCGGGGTGAGGCGGCGGCGACCGCGACTGCCCGGCCGAGGCTTGGCTGCGGGGAAGGGCGTGCGCCCTTGGGACGCTTGGCGGCGCCTGAAGTCCGGCGGGGAGGCAGGATTGCCAAGGAGGACACGGAGGTGGCCTAGGGCAGCTCCAGCCCCGGAGTCCTGCGGGCAAACCTGTTGTCGGCCAGCGTATCCTCCTGGAAGTCTGCCGCGCGACCCCGGGGAGAGAGGAGGCCGTGGCAGCTTGGAAAGGGGGCGGGGGAAGGTTCAGGCTTGGCTAGGAACAGGATTCCCGACCCAGCCGAGCCCTGCCCAATGACAGCCCTGCCCAGTGACAGCTGACGACCAGCACGACCCTGGGAGAAGCAAATTAAAAAATAATAATAACAAATAACCTCGGCCTTTCCCTCCGATCCTTCGCTCCACTCCCACCTCCCCAAAAGTGCAAAGACGTGTCTGAAGTGTGCAGCGTCCTGCAGGCTTGGGTCCCCGGAGCAATGGCTCCGGTGCCTGCCCCGAGAGCGTCCTGCGATCGCCGCTGCACCCGGGCTAGGGCAGCCGGGCTCGGCGTGCCAAGGGCGGGCGGAGAGCGCGCGCGCGGCTGCAGAGCCCGCGCAGAACCCACGTCCCTGCCACTGTCCTCGGGATAGATGGATCCATGGCTGCTTTCTGACATTTTCCTGCCAGGGGGCTGGGGTGGGGGTGCGGAGAGGAGAGAGAGGGGGTGGAGGCAGAGAGAGAGAGAGAGAGAGAGAGAGAGAGAGAGAGAGAGAGAGAGAGAGAGAGAGAGAGAGAGAGCGCTTCCCCCAGCCCTGTTTTGTTTTCTCTAATTGGTCCTGGGGGAGGCGAAGAAATTGGACAGAGGTTGGACCGGCCGAGCTGGGTTGCCTTTAATTGGCTCTCCCTCTTTCTCTTTTTTTCCTCTCTCTCTGTCTCTCTCTCTCTCTCTTTAACTGGAGGGGAATCAAACAGGAGAGCGAGCGACAAAGGGTGGGAGAGAGCGAGAGACCGATCGCGGAGAAGGGAGGAGGGAGGAGGGAGGGCGGGAGGAGGGAGAGCGGGAGGCGGGGGCAGCACGGAATGAAAAGCTCCGAGGGGCGAAAAAGCAGCAGCACAGCGAAGCCCAAGTTGCCGAGCGAGCGAGCGAGCGAGCGAGCGGAGCGCTCCCCGCGGCTCCCCGGTGCCCAGCGCGGCCGCCGCGCCCCGGGAGCCCGACCCGGCCCCGCCCGCTTGGGGGGGGGGCACCTTGGCCTTGGCTGCCGGGCGGGGGCGGGGACGACCAAGTTGGGGCGCGGCGCAGCCCCGGATCTCCGGAGAGAGCGAGCTACGGCCGTGGCCAGACGGCGGGAGCCGAGCGCGGCGAGCAGAGGCGACGGGCCGGCCGGGTAACCGCGTCGCCACCTCCCTGGCTTCGGCGAGGGCGCGAAGATTTATTTATTTTCAAACGACTTAAACTTTCCTTCTTTTCCCCCCTGCTGGCCTGGAATTGCTCTCTGGATTCCCGCGGGGCTCCGGGACACGATTACCTTCCCCACCGCCGAGATTCCTCGGCGGCTTGGCTAACTTCGCGCACCCGGGGAACCTGAGCGCTCGCTAAGCGACCGAACCGCGTCCCCGCGGCTCCTGCGCTCCGAAGGACTGGGATCCGGCCAGGTCTGTGGGTGGTGGGTTCCTCCATCACCCAGCCCGATCGGCTTGGGTTTGGCCGCTGAACCCTCCGCTGGACTGGAGACAGCGGATTAACCGGCGCGGAGCCCGGGCCTCCCGGACCCCCGCTCCGTGGAGGGGGCGTCCCCCCCACTGGGTGGGGGAGACGGCAAGTTTGCCTGTCGTCAGTGGCCTGTTGGATCGGAGCGTCACCACCGTAGCAGAGAGATCCCCGGTGCCCAGTGCCGCCTGGGAGGACGACCCAAGGGACCCGGGGCGCTGCTTGATGCGCTTGGCGGGCTGAAGCACCCCCGGGCCGGGCCGGGGCCCCCTGCGTCCCCACGCCGGAGGAGAAAAGCCACGGTCACCGCCCTCTCGGTCTGTCGGTTCTCAGGGAAAAGGCCGGGGTGGAGAGGACACACACACACACACACACACACCGAGGGCATCGCGGTGCCCCGGCGGATGAGCCCCCCGCCGCCTCTCGGGCTGCGCCGCCTCGCGGGTATGAAGCAGTGGCCGTGACGATGGAGGTGACCTGCCTTCTACTTCTGGCGCTGATCCCCCTCCACTGCCGGGGACAAGGAGTCTACGGTAAGAGCCCGCGTCCCCGCTCCACGCCGGCCGTGAAACTTTGCTCAAAGTGCGCGCGGCCGGGGCTCGGTGGAGAGACCTCGGCTCGGACTCGAGTGGATGCCCGCGTCCGTCCCCGCCCTCTCCGGGGCTCCCCAAGACCGAGCAGGCTGCTTTGGGAGCAGCCCAGGGACGGGTCTTAGGACCTCTGGACTGAAGCTGGGGGTGCCAGGGGAAGGGGGAGGTCCCCATGTTTCTAAATCCTGCTTGGGGGGGCTCCAGTGAGTTGGAGAATCCGAGGGGCTAGGGAGACCCGGACAGATCCAGAGCGCAGCGGCGACTAACGCCGAATCTTCGTCCTCCCCGGGCTCGGCCGCCGGAGCGCAAGCGAGCGATGCGCGAGCCGGAGTTGCGCGCCAGCTGCCTGCCGGCATCGCGGCGGGTCGGGCGGCCGGGCGGGCTCGCCTTCCCCGCGGTTGCGGTGGCGGAGGTTCATCTAGCTTCTAGACAGTTCATGCAGGTGCCGGTGCCCGTTCCCCTGGCTCGGGCATCCTATTTCAGACCTCTCCCGAGCCAGCTTCCCAATTACATAGCCTCACCTTCCTTCTGTCTGCACACACACACACACACACACACACACACACACACACACACACACACACACATCCTCAGGAAACCCAAACATAGCTCGCACCCATTTGGCTGTGCGTCCAAACTCTGTCTTCTGCCAGTAGCAGTGGCCCACGACACACTCCAGGGTGCCAAGGGAGATCCTGGTTACCTTTCATTTCATCCCGCGGGCTTTCCCAGGGAAGGCCCCAGGCGCAGGCATCCTCCGATCAGGATCACCCTGTCACCCTCCCACTGGCTATGACTCCACACACACACACCACGAAAAGTCAGTCCCCAGAGCCCACAGAGCTGACTTTGCTTTCTCCTGACCACAGGGTGGTCTTTGTAGTCACTTTTTAATGAACTGTGCCAGGGGTGGGGAGGATTCCGTTTCTAATTCTTCTCCTTGAGAGTGGGGGAGCGGGACCTGTGATGTGTGGGTGACAGCTTGGAGCTCTGGTGTTCTCCCTATGCCTGGTTAAAGGAAGGGATGTCCTGGGAGGCACACCCTCCAACAGCTAGCTGGATTGATTAAATCTGAGCCTGATGAGGCTGGCTCAGGAATCTGGCCAAACTACGTTCTTAATTAGTTTGTGTGTCTCTTACTGCCTGGCCCCTTCATGGGCCAGAAAAGACAGGAAGGAGGAAGAAGGGGCAAGGGTCGGGCTGTGGGAGGAGGCCTCTGAGCAGGTCCCCTCACTCCAGGACAGAAGACACCAGTGACCCTGGGGTTCCCCCTTTTCCTTTGTCTCTACCTGCTCAGCTCTCTGCCCCATGCAAGGAGGCCTCTTAGGGCACACCTCCCCAGGGCTGTTCACTGAAGCCTTCCTTCTGTGCCCTTGGGCAGGTCTGGCCAGCCCCATCCCTTGCCTCTCTGTTTCTGACATCTCCAGCTCTCTTCAGGGCGGCCTGAGGTACAGCTTGAGGATACACCTCTAAGTCTAGCTGGAAACCCCAGATAATGAGGGCAGGGTTTGGGGGACAAAGGCGACTGTCTCCGTAGACCATCATTCCACTTTCCTCTACGCTCTTTTTATTTTGGTTTTTCTCCCCTCACTCATATGTCCAGGTCCCAGCTGCTCTGGTGAATAACAGAGGGTCAGGTACATCGGGACCCAACCAGGTTCTTGGATGACATTCTTTGTACCTTCATTGGGAGAACTTGGCTCCAGGGAAGGCTGGGTTGCAGGAGGAGGGGGAGACTGAATGAAAAGTCTTTGTGGAGGTTGATGGAAAGAGAGGGAAAGAATGGACAGAACGAAGGGTCTAAGAAGTAGGGTGGAGAGAGGGAGGATTGTTCTTTTGCCCTTGCCCACTTCTCTCCACCCCAAAGCAGATAAAACAAGTGAGAAGGAGTGAGGGTACCTCGTAGAGGCCAGAGATGCCCATCTATCACTGCATCCAGCTTGGCACAGGCGCCACAGGAACTCAGATCAGATTTTTTTTTTGAGTGCTATGGTTGGGGAGGGGGTTGAGGAAATGTTTCCTGAAACCCCCTTCCTAAGAAGTCTCTCCAGTAGGACAATGGTCTCTGGAGGTTTGTTTCTGGAGGGTCATGGGACCCTAGGCTTGGAAAAAAGAAGCCTGGAAGCCCAGGGTTGTCCTGACATGGAGGGAGGAGGGAGGGATCCCAGCCACTGTCCCTGTGTCCCAGGCATGTGAAGCTGATAAAGGGGCAGATCTGTGAGGCTGAAGCAAGGAGAGGAAGGAGGAACAGTAGTAGAGAGGAACCCCGAGGGTCATTCTAAGCTGGTAGGAGGCACCTGGCCCTTCCATCTAGCTTCGTGTTGGGTCCACCTTCCTGTTCTAAGGTCTGCTGTCTGCAACAGGGCTGAGGAGGCTCTCTCTGTTTGGCCAAGTAGCTTTGTTCTTCTTTGGGACATAGAGGCTACAGTAGCCCCATGCTGGAACAGATGGTCTATTCAAAGCCAATCCCCTTCCCTGTCTCCTCCAGATCTTCCAGCCCAGTTTGTTGTCTTAAGGGGTGGCTTCTGTAATCTGCTTTCTGGCTGGCTAGAGGGTTGTACTAACCCCAGAGGTCTTAGTTCTAGGACAAAGACAGTAGCCAGGTGATGGAGGTGGACTATCCTGTTTGAAGGTAGCATCAGAGAACTCTTCATCTTCTTCCAAGACAGACTTCCAGGCAGGGGTGGGTCGGTGGGACTCATCCCCTTAAAAGAAACACACACACACACACACACACACACACACACACACACACACACACACACACTCACTCACACATAGAGACACACACCAAACTCCTGGATTATTTAATATGCAGGAATGGGAAATGACATTATCCTTAAGACAGGTTGTTTGCAACTTACTGGTGGAAGTCAAAATATTTCACCAAAGGTGTCATCAGAAACTACTATCCTATGCTAATTTTTGTGGGAACATGAAGACAGATGTTGAATAATTTGACAAGAGCAACATAGCTTACAGAATTATCACCGAGTCAGGTTCCCCCTCTCCTCTGGGGAGTACAGGGAAGGAATTTCAGGAAGGGAGTCTCCCAGTGCAGGCTCCTGGGTATGGAGGTGGGTGTGGACACTTGAGACTTCTTTCTGGAGCTCCTCCTAACCTCCTGTCTTGAAAGGCGCTGTCCACGTCTGGCTCTTCGAGCAGGCTCCCTGGGGTCTACAGGAGACTAGGGGGTTTCCTAACCAATCCCAGGAAGGTCTCCACCTTGGCCCCTTTCTTTCCTTCTCAGGCATTGCATGAGGAAGAGAATGCCCTGTGGTCACACATCCAGGCTGTTTTGTTTACTCTGCTAATACTGACCCTCTCCAGCTCCAGGGAAAAAGGAAGATGACTCTTCTTACACTGCAGGCTGGACGGCTGATCATCATACATGGGGTGGCCCTCTGGGATTGGGGAGCAGCAGGGTTAGAGGGAATTGTACCAGGCAGGATTGCCCCAGATGGGGAGCAGACCGGGACTGTTTGGAGGGCCTGCGTTTAAATTGGTCAGGCCTGGCTTTGAGCTCTGGGGCCGGTTGGCAAAGCTTCATTTAGAGCCTGGTATTAGCTCTGCTTTGCTGGAACATGGAGGGCTGGGCGGGGGGCTCCATAGGGAGGTACAGGGAGCTAATCACAACCGCCAAGGCCTGGAAAATGAATGATGCCAGAGATCAATACCTAGGGTGGGGGTGGAAATCCCGGCTGTGGTAGCAGTGCTGGCTTCTCTGGGCTGTCCCAGAGGCACGGAGGAGCCTGGGATGGGTGAGGCCCAGGCAACAATATAGGTGATCATTCCCTTTCAACCTGCTTCCTTCCCCACACTGCTGACTTTTCCTTGTACCTGGACTAGGGAAGGTTGAGCCAGGAGGTACCCCACCCATTGAAGGTGGGGAGATTCGGATATAGATCCTTGAGCCTCTCAGTCCTGGGAGAACCCCACTCTACCCTCTACCTGCCTGGACACCCCAACCTGAGTAGGTCCCCGGTGGATAGGAGAGAGGTGGGGTCTAGATGTAGCTGTGTGGGGCCTCCGGTGTGGCTGGCACTGCTGTTCCAGACATGACCAGCAGGGGGCGGGCTTGGCCACCACATTGCTTCTTCCTTTTGTGGGGGCTCGAGTGGGCTTCACCCCGTTACAGAAACAGGGGAGTTGCTCTGATTCCCCAGTATGGGGTCTAAGGGGATTTCTTCCAGTCCCCTCATACCCATGCACGCTGGCATCCTAGGGGACGCACCCAAGGCAAAAGCCATACTTTGCATTTTCATTGGTGTAGAGAGGGGGTCCTCAGCTGAATCTGGGGAACTCTGGGCCCAGGGAGATTGTGTGTGGGTGGGGGGGCTTGGGCCTCTGCAGAACTACTTCTTCATAAAGCCAGGCACCGCCCCTCTCCCGCATCTCCTTCACCATTGCCAGAAACCTAGGGGGTCCTGGTGACATTTAAATGCTGATATAGGAGGGAAAAGTCAAGCTTAGTTCAAAGGAATGATGTTAAAAAATTATGGATAACATATGTTCTTTTCAAAAACAATAAAAGGATGGCACTTCTTGGCATCTTTTAGGGCAAAGAGGAATGACTCTTTTAAGGAGGTTCAATGGCTGTAACAATAGTCTCTTTACAGACCTTTGGTTCCCATGGCTTGATGGAAGGCAGCCCAGAGTGGAGCACATGAGGAAACTGAGTTTCCAATAATATGAGTGACCTGTTCTGTGTGGCATGGCGTCTGTCCCATGGGCCTTCTAGGCTGGGAGTAAGGAGAGGGGTGAGGTCATCTTGTCACTGTTTATTTATTGGTACCCTGAGCAAAGACCAGCTCTGGATGTGGGTGGGGGGCTACTGACATGAGCTGGGGGGAAGCAGATTGTGATTCTAGGGAGATTTGATAAATGTCATATGGCAACGACAGATGAAAGCACTGGAGAAAACGGAGAAACAGCACCCAAGGGTTGTGGATAAGACTACATGGGTCAGCAGGCAAGCTTGGGAAAGGTGCCCCTGGCAGAGGACACAGATTGCAAAGACCCAAAGGGTGTGGGAAGGGATGCTGGTTCAGCCAGGACACAAGTGAAAGAAAGTTGGAAATGCCAAGGAAAATCCTGGCTGAGATCAGGAAGCTGTACCCCCCCCTTGGCCCCTCGAGGGAGGGATGGACACCTCTGTCCATTTCACTCACGATCTTTAGTGTGGACTGCAAAGCCTGTGTGGGGGAGGAACGGGAATCCTGGGCTTGGGAGCAGAGGACAGGAGGGACCTGGGTGGGGAGACGGTGATGCCCTCGGGTGGGAGCATGTCTGGCCTGTGGGAACATAAGTGGGGGTCCAGTGTGATGGGGACAAAAGCGTGGGCAGGGGGGGAGTGGCTGGTGAGGTCTGAGAGTTAGTAGAGTCAGATGTCTGGAGTCTCAAAGGACTTTGGGACTTATTTTAGGTGGATGTCACCCTGGGAGGGGGACAGGAGTAGACAGTTCTTAAACAGAATCTCTCTGGCTGCCATAGAGGGAAGAGACTGTAGAGAGATTGAAGGAGTGGAACGGGCCACTCAGAGACTTCTAGAGAAGGGTAGGAAGGAGGCGGTCAGTTAGGAAGTGTCCAACTGTGAGGGCCTGAGGTTTACAGCTGGGAGACCTGGCCTATAACCAGAAGAGATAAATGGAAGTCAGGGGGTTAGAAACCTGGCCTGCACCCCATCTCTGGCCTGCACCATCGTGAGGCCTGAGAATCGAATCTGCTCCTGGGCTCAGCTGCCTCCAATTATCTGGAGACATGGAGACACCTACCCATCTCGTGGGGTTACAGGCAGGCCTGGGAGCCCCGTAGTTTTATAAGTTTGAGTACAAGAGTGTTTTTGTTTTTAAATTTTTCTTGAAGCAGGCTCTTATATAGTCCAGGCTGGCCTCAAACTCACTCTGTAGCAGGTGATCTTGAACTTCTGATCCTCCTGCGTCCACATCTGAAGCGCTGGGATTTGACACATGTACTACCATGCTCAAAGCCAGGGCTTCGTGTATGCTAGGAGAACACGCTACCCACTGAGTGACACCCCCAGTCCATGAGAATGTTCTGGAATGTGGGATTCAGGCTTGAGCTGTGTGACAGGGATGCTGGTGTGAGGTCAGGAGAGAGAGAGAGAGAGAGAGCAACACACAGGACCAAGTCACCCTTCGTGTCTGAGTTTCTGCCCACAAAACAGAAGGTGTGTTTGGGGCTGGAGAGATGGCTCAGCGGTTAAGGCACTTGCCTCCAGTGCCTAAGGCCCTGGGTTCAATTCCCCAGGACCCACATAAGCCAGACCCACAAGGTGGGGGCCCTGGTGCTCTCTCTCTCTCTCTCTGCTTAAAAATGAATAAATAAAATCTTTTTTAAAAGGTGTGTTTGTGAGGGCTGAGGACAGTGTCTTGGGGGGCATAGAGGGAAGAGAGAGAGAAGAGACAGAGTAGATGATCTCGGGGAGATCAGTGGAAGCCTGAGAAGGGACAGGAACCTAGAAGGTAGCAGTGAGCGTGTGGAAGGAGGGACTGTGTAAGGCAGAGGAGAAAGGCTGAGGGCTCTGGAACTCTCCCTGGGGGGTGTCTTGAGGAACCGAGGTTGGGGCTGTGTTGTCATTCTGCATTGTCTAGCAGGGTCCCCATGCTGGTGACAGACGTGGTGCCTTGGCCTGTGGATTGGTCTTTGTACAAGGGCAGCAGGAAGGAGGGCCGGACTGAAGCGAGCATGCTTCCACAAGTCAAGCCTCAGTTTCCCTGTCTGGAAAGTGGGCACTTGCAATCATGGAAAAGCCTGCACACGGTTGGTACTAGTACTCTGCTGGCTTTGAGGTGAGCGGTGGGCACTCTGCCTCAGGAGAGCCTTGGAGGTGTCGGCAGATGGCTGGTAGCCCGGGGTGTGGCAGCAAGAGGCTCCAGGCTGGGCTTTAGGCAAACGTAGCAGGTGCCTGAGGTGGTCATGCCTGGTGGAGACTAGAACCTCGGATCATGGGGGACCTTCTGGCTTAGAAGTGGGCACCCCAGATTGGCTTCAGTTCCTTTCAGACGCCAGATCCTCGGCTGAGATGCTGGCACTGTCTGAAGGTCTGGAAGCAGCGGGGTCTCATTTCAGGGCTCACTTTTCCCACAGGGCCTCGCTCCTCCCAGTCACAGCCATTCTGAGGTGGCTGTGGTCCAAAGTCCTGCCGTGGGAGCTTCGGGTCGCCGGGTGAAGGCAGTGTGAGAAAGAATCAGGCCCAAAACGCACGGCTTCTCTCTGGATTGGGCAACAGAGAGCACGTTTAGGTTTCCAGGTCACTGCTCATCGGAACCCAGGGGCTTTAAAACATCCCACTCATTATTATTATTTTTTTGAAACTGCAAGTCTTTCTGCTCTAATGGTGCTCATCTGTGCTGGGGCTCAGAGCTGGGAAGCCCATCACGGGAACCTCTGATCCCAAACCTGGAGGGACACAGAGAGGCTGCCTTAGAGATATGGTGCTTACTGGGATTGAGTAGGTAATTCTGCTGCATTCTTGCAATGAGACTCTTTTGTCTACATGCATCCCTGTTTAGGAGAAAATGAAGATTTCTTTTTTATGTGTGTGTGTGTGTGTGTGTGTGTGTGTGTGTGTGTGTGTGTGTGTGTGGTGTGTACGTGAGTGTGCGTGTACTCGTAATGCTATGTTAGGCCAGAGGTTAACATGGGGTATTTTTCTCAGTCTTTCTATACCTTTTATTTTATTAATTATTTGTTTGCAAGCAGAGATAGATGAGAGAGAGAGAGAGAGAGAGAGAGAGAGAGAGAGAGAGAGAGAGAATATGCATGCACCAGGGCCCCCAGATACATGTACCACTTTGTGCATCTGGCTTTACGTGGGTACCAGGGAATCGTCAGGCTTTGCAGGCAAATGCCTTAACCACTGAGTCATATCTCCAGCGCTATTATTTTTTTTTGAGGTGGGGTCTTACTCCAGACCTAGCTGGTCTTGAACTCACTGCAACCCTCCTACCTCTCAGCCTCCAGAGTGCTTGGATTAGAGACGCGCCTTATTATTTGAGATAGAGGGTGTTGTGGTCAGCTTTCTGGTTGCTGCGCAGAAAGAACCTGAGCAAAAGCGGCTTGTGGAGGAATGGGTTTATTTGGCTTACAGACTCGAGGGGAGACTTCATCCTGGCAGGGAAGATGATGGCATGAGCAGAGGGGTGGACATCACCTCCGCCACAGCACTGGAAACAGAGGCAGGAAGGTGTGCCAAACACTGGCAAGGGGAAGCTGGCTTATAACCCTATAAGCCCGCCCCCAACAACACAACGCTAGTTCCCGAACTGCCATCAGCTGAGGATCGATCATTGAGAACACATTCACTTGTTTGTGGGGGACACCTGGATCAAACCCTGACAGAGGGTCTCACTGAACCTGGAACTCACCTGATTGAGCTAGACTAGCTAGCCAGTGAGCCCTAGGGATCCTCCCGTCTCCACCTCCCCAGCACTGGATTATAGGCATGCTCTACCACACCTAGCTTTTACATGGGTTCTTTGGATTTGAACTCAGGCCCTTTGCTCACTGAGCCATCTCCCCAGCCCCTAAAATCTCAGTGCTGTGCACATAACAGTGACATTCTCTCAGCAAGCAAATATTTAGTGAGGCTGGCTAAGGGTCTGGAAGGGTGTGGGTGCACCCACTCCCTATTCTTGTGGGTGGAGAGGCTCAGTGGTTTGCCAAAGCCCTGTGGTTGTCAGATGGTGGAGTCAGGATTTGAACTCAAGGCTTTCTAATGTTGAACTTTGCACCTGTCTGTAATGTACTCAATGTGAAGTTCCTGTGGGCACTGCCTGGTTACATTTTGTTCTTTGCTTGGCTGTATAGGATGGGTTGGCCTTGGGAGCAGTTGAGGAACCCCAGCCCCACTGGAACCATGTTCTATTGTTAGACACTGAGGCCTGACTACACCAAGGAATGGAAGCTGACTTTCCACGACCAGAGATGGTTTGCCTTCCTTCCCCATCTTGGGACCCTGCTTCTTAAGGTAGTTGTCCTTAGCTCTGGCTCCATATTAACCCAAGATGGACCTTCTGGTTTCCCAGAAATCACTCTCCCTGGCCACTGTTAGGAGTAAGGGAGG
>PVHP010044376.1:0-13959 GCA_004024765.1 Zapus hudsonius
CAATACATAGCATCTAAGCCATTAAAGCATAAAGCTTTAATGATATAATGCTTCCTATATTCATTTGCTTTTTCCAGAGATTTCTAGGCAGGATGGGTATCACCTTCTCTCCTTCCCCTCTATTTCCTCACTCATATTTTCCTGATGTTCTTCCTTTTGGATCCGCCATCATAACTAAAGAGCTGGGAAGGAACTTAAAGGACCAGTGAGTCCACCCTCCCATCAGTCAGAAGGCCACAGTGAGAGAGTGATCCACCCTTGTAGAAGGACATGAAAGCGAATAGGAACAGAGAAAGCATCACACACCAAGCCCAGAGACCCAGCCTGAACCCACGTGCTACCCCTGATGGAGATGGAAGTGGTCACTCCAGAATCAGCTGGAAACTAGCCTCATGCAAACAAACTCTTAAATTTTTCTAACCAGTGGGTATTGGAGTAAGGAAAAAACTTAGAGCTAGGCCTATAAACATCAGTTGAGAAAAATGCCTGGGACTCCTTAGAGATACTGTGGAAATATATATTTCAGCAATTGCATTCAAGTTAAATAAAAAATAAGCATAAGAATTTAACTGAACATTTAGCTATTGCATTGAACAAGGAAGGAGAACCTTGGGGGCAGGAGTTCTGGGGAGCCCTCATGACCAGTCCAGAGCCTTCATTGGCCCCTCCCTCTACTGACCTGGTCGTGACAACTGGACAGAAGGGACCTTCCCCAATAAATTGGCTCTTGTCTAATTTAGTCACCAGGAGCTACAGTTTTTGTTGTCTAAGTTAAACATGCACCCATCCGTGGACTCTGGAACCAACTTGATAAGGGGGAGATGAGGCTTTTCTGTCTACACAGCTGACCTCTAAGCCCAAGGAGCCCGTGCTGTAAAAGTAGCCTTGTCCAGGACAATTCACTGGGACTTAGTAATCTGTCAAAGTGGCTCCATGCGCCCCTTCTGCCTGGAGGGCCAGTGCTTGGCCTGGCTAAGTAAGACAAGGATGTGGTTGACTGGACAGGGAGAATTGAGAGGTGGAGTTGCTTTTGCATCCATAGAAGCATGTTAAGGACATATTATTGGCATTGTTGCCTAAGCCAGGCATAAGCAAAGAGGTGCCCTTTGCAAAATTATTCCCCAGGCTCCCAAGGCCATTGCTGCCCAGCTGGTCAATCACCCCCTCTGCCAGGCTGGGCTCAGACTGCCATAGTGTGTGCTGGCCTAGGGTCACACAGGTAGAGCTGAGAGGAAGGGTAAAAGAAGTCCAGGTTGTCTAGATCTGAGGTCACAGACAGTCCTGCAGTCCAGAGCCACTTGAGTCAGGAAATGGAAAGTGAAATACCCAAGCCCACCCCCAGTGCCACTCTGAGTGGGTCCCGATGGGGCCGAGAGCAGGAAGTAGCTATGGTTGTCATTGCCAGAAGGAGGGTCCTTCGTGTGCTTGGCACAGTGGAGTTGGCACAAACCATTTCTCACTAACATGGCTCACCTGGAACTTGCCTCCTTAGATTCACAATGCACTTGTCTTCCAAAGAGTTCAAAGAATGAATACATCGACATAATTATTGACCTCGTAATTTAGATAACAACATGGATATTAGGACATTTTATTATCATTTATGACTTTCCCCTTTGAGAGAAGAGAAGATGAAGGAGTATGGGAAATAAATCAACTTCTTGGGAATTTCAGCCTAGTTAATGTATTAACATTGATTAAGCTGCTACCATGTGCCAGGCTGTTTAGCTATGGAGCTATCAAGGGCAATAAGTCACAGTTCCTGTCTTCCAGAAGGTACCAGTGTGGAGAGAGGCATAATCCAGCTTCTCCAGCACAGCCGTAGGAAACGCTGTTCTCACTGTGAGTGAGTGTGTCCCAGGGCGGCTGGGGCGACAGCTCAGTGGGCAAGGGGCACACATGCATGAGTGCCTGCGTCCAGATCCTCAGAATCTACATAAAAAGCCAGATGCACCTACAGCAAGAAGGAAGGCAGAAGTGGGAAAACCACTTGGGGAAACAGGAAGTGTCAGGGTTGAAGGCCCTAATGTATTTTGTTTTATGAATTTAAGGATATTTTAGAGTTGGAGAACAAACAGAATCACCCTTAACAGAGCAATAGAGAAGTGTTTTCATATCCCCCCCCCCAAGCTTTTCATGTGACATCAGTGATAAAACGCAACTGAAAATTCCACTAGCTGAAACAGCACATTGGTTAACAGTCAAAACAATAGCTGTGAGTTCGAGGCCACCCTGAGACTAGTGAATTCCAGGTCAGCCTGGGCTAGAGCGAGAGACCCTACCTTGAAAAAAAAAAAAGTCAAAACAAACGCATGAAGATGAGTAGAGAAAAGGAAGGCTCTTGGGCCCAGCTGTTCAGGGTCCTTATTAGAATCTGCTCAGAGGCAGGTAAGTGTCGCTGAGGAGTTCTTGTAAGTGGAAGCCCACAGATCAGAGCCATTGTCAGGCCCAACACATCTTTCTGAAAATTTTCCAAGGAAATCCAGTGGCAACAGTCCTCTGACCACTGTGACATCATTTCCCAAAGATTTGCGAGTTCAGTGGTCTTCCAATGTGCAGGTGCAAAGTTTTAAGGTGGGGTTCACATCTATATTCTGGAAAGAGTTTGATATGTTGAGATGATCATAAATATCATCCCATTTTTTTAAGGTAGGGTCTCACTCTAGCCCAGGCTGACCTGGATGGAATTTACTATGTAGTCTCTGGGTGGCCTTGAACTCACAGGGATCCTCCTACTTCTGCCTCCAGAGTGCTGGAGTGAAAGGTGTGTGCCACCACGCCCAGCTAGGCAATTGTTTTCAGTATGCTGTAGCACTCTGGCATGCACCAGGTCAGCATTTTATAATTCCTGTAGTGCTGAAGTGGCCTCACAGCCCTGGAAAAGACTCTGGGGGAGGCTTAAGGCCATTCCCTAGGGCCTTGTTTCTCCCATGAAGCTGGAGTTCAAGGTTGCCTGTTTGGCTGTCTCCTCTTTCCCACTGTGGGGTTTTTCCTCAAAAGCCCTCTCAGGTATTATGGATTGCTGATGAGCTGTTGGGCTGCCTTCAAAGCACTCTTGTTTCTTGAGTCCTCCCTGTGCTTCCCAACTTCCTGCAGGGTCACCCTCGCAGAAGGAAGGAATCCCCTTCCTCACTCCGTCCTGAGTTCCTGAGTTTCCTGTCTCTCCACTTGTTGTTTCATAATGTCAAATCTTGAGCTTTGGAAGGTGTCCAGGGGCAAATTCCAAAGCGCGCAGCATCTAGTTTGATTTGGAATCCACAGCACCAGCTGTCTTCCCATTTTGGCAACAAGTTTTGTACATACAGTGAATTGGAGGTGTCTCCTGCCCTTTCCTTGACTGCAACCATTTTCCAAAAGGGAATATCGGTTATAAACTAAAGTTTATACACACACGATTTTGCTTGGCAAAAGAGTTCTCCTTAGAAATCTGTTTATCTTGAATAAAATGCTATTCCCATTCTGCCAATTTCCTTTTTAGTGTCGACTTTACAGATATTTTATCAAATGCACTGGGAAATCAAAGGTATGACTTCACTTTCATAGAAGCCGTTCCATTGTCCCAAACTTTACTTCACCAGCTGAGCTCTGCCCTCCCACCTTCATCTGGGATAGAGGAGGTTCTGGAGAAGAGAAACTGTGAGAGCCAGGCAGGAGGTGAGGAACAGGTTTGCCTGGTCCTGTTGAGCAGTTCTTGGGTTAATAATGTATGCTATAACCTTAATTTTATATTAGTATAATTATTTCTTCCAAAGTTCACAAAAGCCTATCTGTGTCCCAGTGTAATAAATATAACATTCTCTATTTTATAGCTGGGGAAGAGTGATGCTGGGGAGGGAGCTCTCCAAGGAAAGAGATCCTGGTCTATAGTGGATGTAGGTTTCTGTGATATAAATACAGTAGCCTCCTCTTGTCCAAAGTTTTGATTTCCATGTTTTCAAGTACCCATGGTGAATTATAGTCCAAAAATGTTAAATGGAAAATTCCAGAAATAATTCATATTTTTAAAATTGAAAATTCCAGAAAAAAATCTACTCATATGTTTTAAGTTGTATACCATTCTAAATAGCATGCCCAGGACATGGACTGTCTCCAAATCCACAGTCTCCAGGTGTCTCAGCCACCCTAGATAGCCTGTTTGTCATCAGGCAGGTCTTCTATTTCAGTCTATTTCTGCTGTTATAGCAAAATACTAGAAACTGGATGATTTATAAAGGAAAGAAGCTTATTTGGGCTCATAGTTATGGAGGTTAGAAGTGCACAGTCAGGCAGCTGTATCTGGTAAGGACCTCTGATTGCATCACAACATGTACAAGTGCAGACAGGCTGTCCCTGGTGAAAGAGGGACTGCACAGAGGGCAGGTGTAAGAACCTGCTTTCGCTAGAGGAGTCCCTGCCCAGGAGAAAGGCACTCACCACTCTTCATGACCGGGTCCCCTCTTCAAGACCACCCTCCACAGTAGCCATCAATTCCAGTGTGAATTCTAGAGGAGATAACATGTATTCTAACCGTAGCACCTTCCAAACTGGCACCTTCTTCATCTGTTCCATGGGATCTTGCCCTGTTGTTCAAGAAGCAGCATTTTAAAAATTTATTTATGTGCTGGAGAGACGGCTTGGTGGCTAAGGTGTTTGCCTACAAAGCAGAAGGACCCGAGTTCGATTCCCCAGTACCACATAAAGCCAGATGCACAAGGTGGCCCATGTGTTTGGAATTTGTTTTCAGTTGCTGGAGGCCCTAGCATGCCCATTCTCTCTGTATCTGCCTTTTTCTCTCAAATAAATAAATAAAATATATTTTAAATTTTTATTATTATTTGCAAGTAGGAAGAAAGAGAATGGATGTTCCAGGACCTTCTACCACTGCACAGGAACTCCAGGTGCATGAGTCAGTTTGAACATCTGTCTTTACATGAGTACTGGGTAGGGATTTGAACCTGGGCCTTCAGGCTTGCAATTAAATGCCTCAACCACTAAGCTATCTCTCCAGCCCAAGAAGTAGCATTTTGCTGAGGAAAGAACATCAGCCTTGGAGTTGGTGCCTTGTAATCTCGTACTGCTTTATAAATCACTGGCTCTGGATCTCTAGTAAATTATTTTCCCTTTGTTCCCTTGCTTGGGAAGCAAAGTTTTGATTCGCAGGTTAATGAAGAAGAATTACAGAGATAATGTTTCACATCGCAGTCACCAAAGGGTGTGTATTAAGCATGCCCACAGTGGATCCCACTCTGCTGTGGCATTAGAGCTGATCTCACTTGTCACTTTTGTCTGTCCTTGTTCAATGTTTCATTGGTAAATGTTTAACACCAGCCCTACAAATGCAAAGGCTTGATTATAGTGTTTGCCTATTTCCGTGGTATAAATATTCCCATCAGGGCTGGTTTCAAGCCACTACAGCGACAACATGGAGCTGGAGGAGTCATGCGCACTTGGTGCATGCCCAGTGCTGGTGCAAGCCCACGTTAACACACCACTCTGCTTAACTGTCACTGAATGCCTTACTTAGGGGATAAGATAAGAGAGAAAGAATACTGTGTAGCTGGCCCTGTCCATGGCCTCTTAGTTTTCACCTCTCCCTGTCTCCTCTTCTTCATTCACAGCCCCTATTAATCTAATCAAACAGCACCCTGACCTTGATTGTGCAGCCATGTGGGGTAGGAATCTTCTGGGAACTCTGCATCTGCCAGGCATCCTGCAATCCCAGACCCAGGGTAGCCTGTAGAGGAGACCCTGAAGTCGTCTCACTTTGCACAGGAAATAGGCTGTGAGCAGACCAGCACACAACGAAAACTGACTTACAGGGAATCTAACAAAAGTCCTAGCCAGTGGAGGGCCAGAGGGAACACATGCCCATGAGGCACAGCCTCAGACTACCCTAACTTTTACCTTCCACAGTGACCCAGCAAGGGTGGTGTGTGTCTCTGGGGGTGAGGTAGATTGGTGTGAACTCTGCAGATCTCTGAGGACACAGAAGAATGGGGTATCAAATGGTGTCTTGACAGGCCCTCAACAGATCATGAGGCATGTACCACAGAGGCATAGAGACTCATTCCCACACTTTGCATAGTCTGGTCCCGGCCTTAGCATCTGCTCAAGGGCTTGGGAGATTGCTCAGTGCTTAAAAGTGCTTGCTTGGAAAGCCTGACAGTCCCAGGTTTGATTCCCTGGCACCCACATAAAACTAGATGCAAGGGGATGCCTGCACCTACGACATGAAAAATAGAGAATCTGAAGCTTTCAGGCCAGACACATTTGCAACAGCAAGAGATCTTATCTCAAAGAAGGTGGAGCCATAGACACCTCCACATGTGTACCATGGCACAAGCATGCCCCTCATGCTTACATACATACATACATACATACATACATACATACATACATTCATACAGATAGATAATTTTTTAAAAAAGAGAAAGTACTTGAGATTTTTTTCCTTTCTTTTTGGCTTTTTTATTTTTATTTTTATTTATTTATTTTATTTATTTATTTATTTATTTGTGATAGGGTCTTGCTCTTGCCCAGGCTGTCCTGGAATTCACTATGTAGTCTCAGGATGGCCTCGAACTCACAGCAATCCTCTACCTCTGCCTCCTGAGTGCTGAGATCAAAGGTGTGCGTCACCACACCAGGCTTGAGAAATTTTTGATGTTTGATCTGATCGTGGCATAGCTCAGCTGAATGGGCCTAGCACCGGCTCTCTTCCTCTTGCCCTCAGCTCAGTGCTCTCTTGTCTCCATTCCCATGGGGCAGTTGTGCACAAGGAGATTTGACCAAAGAGTTCCTCAGGATAGACCATGTTTGTGTGTGACAGCTTTATTGAGATATAATTTGTTTGCCATTTATTTTCCTATTTAAAGTGTAAAATTCAGTGTTTACCATACATTTCAGCTATGGGCACTAGTGATCTTAGAACATGTTCTCTGCTGCCCTCAATAAGTCCTTCACCCTGTACCTACCACCACCCATGCCCACTCCAGCGCTTACTTTTTGTCTGTGCAGATTTGCCCATTCCAGACACTTTATATAAATTACAACATACAGTAAGTGTGTGACTTTTGTGTGTTCTCCTTTCACTTACCCTCTTTCTGGGTTCATCCATGTTGGAGTGTGTGTCAAGTCCTCATTCCTATTTACGGATGAATAGTATTCTGCTATGTGCCTTTGGCATACTTTATCTATTTATCTGTCAGCTGGTGCTCATTTGGGTTTCCACTCACTGGCCATTATGAAGAATACTGCTGTGAACATTCATGCACAAGTTTTCGTGTGCATTTGTGTCTTGGGTATATGCTGCATCAGTCATATTTCCATGGTCTCATATCTGATCCCTTTCCTTCTTTGCTTCAAAACACTCAGTAACTTCACACTGTCCTTTTTTTTTTTTTTTTTTTTTTTTTTTTTTTTTTTTTGTTTTTCGAGGTAGGGTCTCGCTCTAGCCCAGGCTGACCTGGAATTTACTCTGTAGTCTCAGGGTGGCCTCGAACTCACGGCAATCCTCCTACCTCTGCCTCCCGAGTGCTGGGATTAAAGGCGTGCGCCACCACGCCCGGCTTGTTCTTTTTTAAAATATTTTAATTTATTCATTTTTAAGCAGAGATACAGAGAGAGAGAGAGAGAGAGAGAGAGAGAGAGAGAGCACACCAGGGCCACCACCTTGTGAGTCTGGCTTATGTGGGTCCTGGGGAATTGAACCCGGGGCCTTAGGCACTGAAGGCAAGTTCCTTAACTGCTGAGCCATCTCTCCAGCCCACACTGTTCTTAAAATCAAGTTTATCCAGCTGCAGCTTCTGAGCCCTGGGCAGCCTCCCGCACCTACCACCACCCCATCCCCCACTCTTCCCTGATCTGTTCCCATCAAGAAAACCAGAGACCCCTCCAAGGCACAGAACTTTCTTCTTTAGCTGAAACTTTAAACACCTCCCTGCACCCCAAGGGAGTTTCTCTATAACCCCTCAAACTGAGGCCTCAACTGCCCTGCCCCCACCTCTGTGTATTCAGACACCTCAGACTAGGGGCCCACGTTGCTAAGCACTCCGGGACTCTATGCATGTCACCATTGCAGCCATTGTCACCATGTCATCCATTGACATCTAGTGTTGTTGTGTGTCCTGCCCCTCCTTCTGCTGCCATAAGCTGTGGGAGAGCAGTGACCTCGTTCTTTTCCCGGGCACCTAGCACCGTGCCTGGCACATGCGGACACCCTGTCATTACTTACTGAAAGAACAGCAATGATAGCACGGATCAGATCTCCTGGCTCTTGGTGTGGCACTCAGCTGATAGGAACTCCTGTTTCAACCTCAGCCCCATCTTTCCCTCTGCTCGCCTGAGGGACCACCGCAGAAACAGAAGGTATGGGGAGACTCCCAATCCTGAAGTAAAGAGCCATGCTGGATCCCAGCTAACCTTGGCTCTGTCTCCCTAGCATGTGGCTCTAGGGCCATCACAGTCAGCTTTCAGAGGAGAGGTTCATGGAGACAGTTGCCTCTCTGAGAGTTGGGGAGCTGTGTGGTGACAAACTGCATTTCCTTTAGTGAAGATGATTGCCTTCCTGTGTAAAACTGTCCTTGAAGAAATTCCAAGAGGAAACTGTACACCTTCTGAGACTTAATTGCTTTTTCAAAACAATCCTGTTTTCATTTTCCCCGCAGATATGCACTTATTTGGCCATTACCCAGCACACGATGACTTCTATCTCGTAGTGTGCAGCGCCTGTAATCAGGTCGTCAAGCCACAGGTGTTCCAGTCACACTGCGGTAAGTGGAGTCCTGCACCTGGTGGACGCATGGGCAGTCACCGCCCTGTGTCGGTCACGGCCCAAGGCTGTGGGGCCTGGCCTGGGGCTGCTGTCTCTGCACACAGAGTGCCTGGTTTAAGAGCTAATGAGAGAAAACCAGTTTGCCTTGGTAGGTGGGACTAGATTGAAACCACAGCCCAGCCTGGTGGTGGGGAGCCAAGATGGAGGGAGAGCGGGGTGACTTGAGGAAGTGCTCCTGCATTGCAGCCTGGCATTTTCTCCCCTAAAAGAGGGTGGAGGCAGGCTCCCCAGGTTTGCATTAAGGAAGGCTGGGACCAAAGGTAACCCAGCTTGTGCCATTGAATGCCACCTCCCCCCATATGGATATAGGTATAATCTCAGGTTCCACTTATCTGCTCAAGAAGTTTCCTTAATTCAAATGTGTCTGGGAACTCAGTTTCCCTCTGTATGTGAACTTCTTGGGTGTGAGAAGCTTCCTAACTCTGTCAGCAGAGGATAGGTGGATATAAGGACAGATAAGCTCCATGTGGTCGCTCCCCTCAGAAACCTTAGACAAAAAGTCACTTAATCTCTCTGGGTAGAAGTTTCCTTATCTTTAACTGGGTGTTGGACCAAATGATTTTCAAATCTTTCATATGATGTGAGATCAGGACAGTATTTTCCAGTCTATTTAAGCCTTCGCCCTTTTTGGTGAACATAAATTCTGAATGCCTTGCTTTGCTGTAAAAGCTCTAATTCACATTCAATATTGTGCCTAAAAGAAAAAAATCAAAGCAGTTATAATGTTGAATGTGCTTTTGCAAATCACACCCATTTCCCTTTGCTCACGCTCTGTTCTGACCATCCTTCCCTACCTGCTTAGTTGATCACCCTGCTGTAATAAAAAAACATGAAGCAAAAGAAGTCAAAGAGTTTGGGACTATAGAATACCTACATATATGTTAATATCATCTGAGGACATAGCTAGATATGTATGGGATATATACATATCTACGTATATAAAGTCTGTATCTGTGTACCGACTGTAGCAGTGTTTTGTGCTTGTAATATTTAGTCAAAGAATCCAAGGTGGAGGGCCACCTAGGCACTTTTTAATTAGTCCAAGACTTTGGCCTGTCAAGGAAGAGAAAGGACTCTCGAAAGTACTATACAAAGAGCTTTGGTGAGAAGCTGAGTCTGGCTCTGTCCTTGGCCTGTTGGATTTTCTCGTCTCTTCCATGAGGAGGTGACTTGTGCGGGTGCGCCCAGCACTAGCATTTTCATTTCTGGCTGCATGAGCACAAATGGAGCAAGCGTGCACTCCGCGAGCATTGACCTTCTTGCTCAGTGCTCTGTAGCAAATGGCCCTCTTCTGCCTGCAGGAGAGAAAAGGTCACACCTCTCTACAGAGAAGCTGTCAGAGGCCCAGTGGTGACGCCACCAGCTGTGATGACAGGTGGAGCATCAAAAGCTTATGAGTGGCAAGGAGGTCCCACCCAGCCTGTCACTCAGTGAACGGCTGTGGAAGCTCCATTGCTTCTGTGTGTTTGGTGAGCATGCAGACACTAGGTCATCCTGAATGCTTGTCATTCAGTCCTTTGTAGGGCCATGCTGCCACCCTGGGTGCTGGGACACAGCAGTGAACACACGCAGCTGGCATTCTGTTGGAAACCATCAGTACATTTACTGGCGACTTAGCTTGCCAGCACAGCCTTTGCTAGAAGGATCCAAAAAGGATTGGGGTCCCCATTTCCCTGAAGAATCTTCCCTAGGGCAAGGGTGGCTCTCACCTGTGCCCTGTGCCCTTAGACTGTGGGTACTAGAGGCAAGTCTCAGCCTAGGAGCAGAGCCAGTCATATGGTGGCTGCCTGCTCTGAAGCAGCAAATCGGTTTGGGGTTTGGGGTTACCGGTCTCCTCACTTGAAGTCTGTTCTCCACTGTGTTTCCTGCTGAGCTGCTGACAGACTGCAGCGGGGACACAACCACAGCTCAGCAAAATGGAGGCACCGAAGTGTTGCTCATCTTCCAGGTGTATGTTCTAATAATAAAAAGCCCACATTTATCAGGACCCAGAGAAAGTGCAAGACACAGCTCAGAACCATAGCAACTCTTCAGAGGATTTTTTAGTTCCCCTAAAATTCCTCCTATAATCTCATGATTGCCTTAGTTCAGGCTGCTACAACGAAGTACCATAGACTAGGATACTTATAAACAACAGAAGTCAGTTTCTTCCAGCTCTGGAGGCTACAAGTCTGAGGTCAGGGTACCAGCATATTGGGTTCTGGCGAGGGCTCTCATCCAGGTTGCAGGCAGCTAGCTTCTTACTGTATCCTTAAGTGGTAGAAAGAGGGCACAAGCTCTTGGAGTCTCTTTTATAAGTGCACCAATCCCATCCTTAAGGGTTCCACCCATACAAGGTAATCACTTCCTGAGGCCCCACCTTCTAATGCCATCACATTGGGTGCTGGGATTTCAACATAGGTCTGTGCAGAGGTAGGGGCAAAAACTCAGTCATAACAACGTCTGTGGGCTGGAGGAATAGCTCAGTGGTACAGCCCTCACTAGCATGCTCGAGGCCCTGGGTTTGCTCTCCAGCACTACCAAAGCAAATAGAACGCACCAGTATTATTTTTCTTATTGTTTTAGCCTAGCAGTGATGAGCCTAGCAGTTTTCAACAAGTGAGTAAGAGTGCCACTGTGCTAAGTGCCAGGCACTGTGCCAGGTGCTTTGCATATCTTTGACCATGTGGTCCTCTCAGCAGCCCTTTGAAGTGGTTATGAATGTTACACCCACTTCGGAGCTGAGGAAACTAGGGCATAAGAGGTTGGGTGTTGTACCCAAGATCTCAGAATTGGGCCTAGTTTTGAATGCACGTGAGGGAAATGCCTGTGTAGCCATTTTTCTTGCTGTCTCTTGCATGGAGTCCCAAACTGTAAATAGATATGGAAAGTAAGCTGCTGGGGGAGAAATAGGGTCAGGGGCTCAAGCTCCACCCTCAAGGCCTTCCTCTGACTCTCCCCCATGCCCACTGCTTCAAGAAGTGACTTGAAGCACGTTGGTGTATGGAGAGAACATAGCCTTTAGAACAAGGCAGAATGGTTATAGGACTCTTTCCACTCACTCTGTGACCTTGGGCAAGTTACCTCATCTTTCCTCACCTCAGTTTGTTCATCTGTACATTGGTACTCCACCAACCTCGTGGCGATGTTGAAACAATGTGGCATTTACTTCCTCCTCCCCTTCTCTCAATGGCTTCTTTCTGCATTGCCCTCATCTGGGTAAGAGCTTTCCCACCTAATATACACAGACCTCTGTTCTATGACACTTACCATCTCCTGCCACAAGTTCGTGGACTATCTCTGCAATTGTACCAGGAATATTCCTTTTCAATTCTGTGTTCCTAGCAGCCAGAATATAGGCCATTGGGGGTGCATGACGCATTCATGATCTTAGTGTCTACTGATCACTTCATCTATATTGAGAAAAGTGTGTGTGTGTGTGTGTGTGTGTGTGTGTGTGTGTGTGTGCACGCGCATTTGTGTACTCGTGTTTTGGCAGTGGTTGTGGTGACTTTTTGGAAATTGGTAGTTAACGGAAACAGTTTTTTTGTTTTGTTTTGTTTTTCGAGGTAGGGTCTCACTCTAGCCCAGGCTGACCTGGAATTCACTATGTAGTCTCAGGGTGGCCTTGAACTCACGGTGATCCTCCTGCCTCTGCCTCCCGAGTGCTGGGATTAAAGACATGCGCCACCACGCCCAGCAGGAAATAGTTTCTTACTCAACAGTTCTAACACCAAATTTGTGAGCTTTCCACACCAAGCAGTTCTCTGTTGGCACCAGTTGTGATTTAATTCATTCAGTTCTCCCACTCGCCACGCAGAGTTAGCACAGACCCCACAGGTTAAAGGCTCAGTTCACATCAGATGCCAGTCACAGGCAATGCTCCCAAAGTTACCCACACTTCTCTCTGACTTGATCCTTCAAACCCCTCTACAGGTTCAATAATTTGCATTAGCAACCCACAGAACTAAGGGAAATGCTTATGGTTACTGTGTTAGAATTCTTTCTCAAATATTTATTGTTTCCTTAAAAGCAAAGAGTGGAGAGGGAGAAAGAAAGAGAATGTGCACACTAGGGCCTCTTGCCACTGCCAAAGAACTCCAGGTACATGCAACACTGTGCATCTGGCTATACATGGGTACTGGAGAATCAAACCCAGGACATCAGGCTTTGCAAGCAAGTGCCTTTAACCACTGAGCAATCTCTCCAGCCCCTGTTATAATTCTTTATATCATAAAAGATGACCTGGAGCACATAGGATGAGAGGTCAGAGGGGCCTGAATGCAGGTGCTTCTGTCCCAGTAGAGATGGGCCCCCAGCAGGGAGATGCATTGACCCACCAGGACTTTCTGGTTTGTCATTTAGAGTGTTTGTGGGGAGGTGCCATGATGCAGGTGTGATTGGGTAAAAGCACTAGCCATTGGTGATAAACTTGATTTCTAACCCAGGTTGGGTGGGACCAATCTTCAAATCATGTGTAGTCTTACCAGCCTCCATCCTGAAATGTCACCACATTTGCATGTCCCAAGGACACATCTTCCTCCACGGATTCAAGGAGGCGGAGTCCAACATCTCAATATCTGGAAGCTGAGGACTGAGACCAAATACAATAAATGATACTCCCCTCCATCACCAACCACTAAGGACGTTACGAAGGATAAGCCTCTGCTTAACCTCAGGAACTGAAGACAAATACCAAGTAGAAAGTCTTGTCACAAAGTCACAGTAGCAATAGGAAAAGCCAGATGCCATCAAGGAAAAATAAGCCTGAGAACTCCAACAGACCCAAGTTAGAACCCTGACATTTACTCCCTGTGTGACCTTAGGTTAACTCCCATGGGCTTTTAGGGCCTCATTTCTTTTCTATGGAATAAGAACTCTAATTCCTGCCATGCTGAATTACAGTGAGGAAAAGTGTGTATGTGGTAAGGAAATAAAGGATAGCGTTTATTGTCAATAAAATGTGGCTCTTTTTTATGAAGTTGAAAGTTTCTTATGAAAAATGGGAAAACCAGCTGTAAATTTTTCAGATGATAGGAAAAAGCTATAACTGAGCTTTGTATAAGTTATTTTACTAATATAAATAAAATTTTATGGGCTGGAGAGATGGCTCAGCGGTTAAGGCACTTGCCTCCAGTGCCTAAGGCTCCGGGTTCAATTCCCCAGGA
>PVHP010044377.1:0-14117 GCA_004024765.1 Zapus hudsonius
AAAAGTTATGGCATTTTAATTGACATATAAAAGTGGGCATTTTATTGAGTACCCTATGATATTTTGGTACCTATAGAGATTGATGTTCAACTCAGAGGAGCTTATCTGTTTCCTCAACCCTTCATCATTTGTTTGTGGTGAAACCATACAAGGTCCTTTCCTTGAGCTTGTGTCCTGTCTGTCATTCTTACCTATGGTCACCCCAGTGTCCAGACAGCGCACAGCAGAACTCATTCCTGACCCAGATGGCCGTTCATTCTTGGTAACATTACCTTCCTTTCTTCTCAGCACGCTGCTTTGATCTGCAGATGGGACTGTTACTACACCATTTCACAGAGAGAAGAGTAGCGTAACCAAGATCCTTGCAGCTCTTTTTTTCTTAAAGGGTAAAATGGGCTGGGGAGATGGCTCAGTGGTTAAGGCACTAGCCTGCAAAGCCTAACTAGCCAGGTTTGATTCCCCAGTACCCACATCAAGCCAGATACACAAAGTGGTGCATGCATCTGGAATTCCTTTGCAGTGGCCAAAAGCCAGCTGTACCCATTACTATATTCTTTGCTTGTCTGTCTCTCTTCTCTCTCTACTTGCAAATAAAAAAATAAACAATTCTTTTAAAAGAGAACAAAATGTGTCCTGGATCCATGATAGAAGCATCCATCCTTCTACCGGAGCGGTCAGCGTTCTGTGTGTGTTTCCATTACGTCACCAGGGTATTTATGTTTTCAGTATAGCTCTCTTATCCTAAAAATACATAGTTTTCAGATCATTATAAGATGCCTGGTGTGATAACATGGGAGAGAGAAAAATCCATGCGTGCAAGCCAGCCATGGCGGCTGGGAGAGTTCCAGGCTGGCATCTGCAGTGTGCGCTGGGCCATGCTTACCCGTAATGCATGGTTTTAAGGTCATTGCCGGTTATTATCTGGTCGGTAATGACCACAGAACTATACATTATTGCTATTAGAAGCCATTTTGGTACTATTTTCAGTTTTCTTTTTCATTGAGTAGCTGCTGATACCCCTTAGATGTTCCCAGGGTAGGATTACAGTAGCTGGAAGTTTCCGACACATCCCTGGGTTGGGTTTAGGGAGAAGGTGGTTTTTCATAAGCTGTTAAGGAGACCGAAACTGATTTAAAATGTTCCTTTTATTTTTAAATGGCACTTGGGACTTTTCACCTCGAGTAGCCTTATTTTTCTCTCCCTTTAAGGGAGGGACTAAGCTTGTAAGAGAAGTTGAATTTGTTTATTTTCTTACCTTTTCTGAGTAATTAGTTTTGTGTCTCAATGGAACCACAATGTCAATGTTATATATTCTGGAATTATGAAGCTTCTTTTCAAGGAGGCTTCACCTTTCTATGAGGAGAAGTCGGGATGGGTCCAGAGTTAACTGCCCTTCCTCCCCTTCGTTGTAACTGTAAATCATACTTAGGAGTATTCATTACTTATTTTACTGAGGAAACAGTAGCATTGGAGCATGGAGTAACAAGACCTTTATTTTTCAAATGACCAAGCAGTTCTTTTTGAAATATTTACTCTTAAATCAGACACCATGGTCTAGTTTTTTGTTAAAGCAAATTATTTTCCTGCTAGCTTCACCTTCCTTCCTTCCTTCCTTCCTTCCTTCCTTCCTTCCTTCCTTCCTTCCTTCCTTCCTTCCTTTCTTTCTTTCTTTCTTTCTTTCTTTCTTTCTTTCTTTCTTTCTTTCTTTCTTTCTTTCTTTCGTAGAGATTCAAGTTCTTATTCAGGAAGTAATACGAGGGGAAGAACCAGGAAGGCAGCATTATGACAGTTGGATCCAAGATGTGAATTCCCTCCGTGAAAGTGCACAGTGGTATAATTCTATTCAGCTGAGCAGTTGATATAAAGGCCTTAATAATGAAAGCTCATTTTGACAGTTTTTACTGTTGGACAGCAGGCTTCATTATACTGGTCATGTTGATTTATTATTTTTAACTTCTTTTACATATGTATGCATGCGACGTAGCTATTTCCCTTGGATTTTTTCCCCTATTGTTATGTGGACTTATGAAGGAACCCATTAACATTTTTAATGGGAGATTTTATGTAGGAATAAGAAACAAGTAGCATTAATTATTATACTTGTCTAAAGTAGAGAAGAATCTACACCATATATCGTTGTCTATTTATGTAACTGTCTAATGGTGGTTAAATTATAACCCATTTGCTGCAGTAAATTAAAAAATAATACTAATCTTAGCCAGGGAAGCAGTTTTATAAATCTATGGTTTGATAGAAATATTTCAGGAGGGGGTGAAGTTTCCTCAAGACTTTGATGTTATGTCTCATGGGAACCTCTGCTAATGGGTGTCGTTGTGGTACAGTTATTAAGACAATAACCAGGGCCTGTGGTATTTTAAGATGTACTCTAGTGTCTGTGACCATTACCGCTTTTCTTCCATAAGAGACATCAGATGGTGGCAAGTTGCATTTTGTGTAATTCTTTGCCAAATGGGAGAGCCATTGAGTATTTGGATGATGACAGAATAATCTTTTATGTTCTTAAGTACATAATCCCAAGAAGGTTTGAATCAATGTGTTAATTGGTAAGTGATACTGTAATTATATGCATAATCAGGGAAATTTTGAATCTAGATTACTTACTCGCTCTCAGGAAATTAATCTGCAGAGGTCATATATTAGATTGCTTGTTTATTAAGTGGAACCCCTGGAGTTACAGAATGCTCGCTGGTTCTGCCCTCCTGAAGCATTCTTCTAGACATTCCCCAGCAGGTGTCGATGGCGCAGAGCCCCGAGTGCTTATCGATCCAGATTCAAACAGTTCATTAATCTAAGCACACATTATATAGATTTTTCAATGCAATTTGGAGAGGGTTGAAAAACTATATTGAATGATGAGATATGATACTCAAATTATGCTTCTTACGGCACATCTGCCTTGGCACTGTGGCATTTGAGCTGGGGTAGACGCTGGCACACATGACATGTGGTTTCTTCTGCTTCTCCTACGAGGGTTATTAAAGACGTGTACCTAGTATGGCTCCTTCCTAGTATTATCCCTTTGCTATTTTGCATAATCATTGGGGATATCCATACAGTGTGCCCCCAACCAATCATCTCTAGACTTGGGAAGCCTGAAAAAAAATCACATAGGGAGCAAACCATTTAAAAATGATTTTTATGTTTCCCAACAATACAGTGAGTTTCTTTAAATCAGTTATTATTAAGTCTTTTATAGTTTCAAATAATGTATTATTATGTTCTTTTAAAAAACTTTTTATTGACAGCCTCCACACATGTAGAAAATATACTATGAACATAATCTCCCCACCATCCTTCTTTTCCCCTCCATTCAGATCCCCCCCTCTGAATCCATTCTTCTTTCCAAATAGTTTCTCTTCTATTTTGATGTCATCACTTTTCCCCTTCTATTATGCAGGTCTTGTGTAAATAGTATCAGCCACTGTGTGATCATGAATATATAGACCTCCTTGTGTCTGAAAGACAGTATTGTAAACACTCCTCCCCTTCCTTTGTCTCTTGCATTCTTTGATTAAAATTATTATTATTTTTTGTCTCTTACATTCTTTCTACCACCTCTTCTGCAATGGTCCCTGAGCCTTTCAGGGTGTGATAGAGATGTCTCACTTAGTGCTGAATACTCCACTGTCATTTCTTTTCAGCACTTTGGTGAGTTTTGAGTCTTCCCATCTGAAAAGAGAAGCTTCTTTAACTATGAAAGAAACATTAATATATGGGTATAAATGTAAGTATTTAGAGGGCAATTTAGTGGGCATAATAAATCCATTTAGTCAGAGAACAGTAGGAGTTTCTCCCCTAGGGCTTATGACCTCCCTAGCCATAGGCTTTTGATTAGGTTTTCAGTGCCAGACAGGAATTCCCTCCCATGAAGCAGGCCTCTAATCCAATCAAAGAGCAGTTGGTTTCTTCTGTAACAGACATGCCACCATTACAGCAGTTGGTATACTCTGCCTGGATGGCCAGTTGTAAAGCTTGCAGGCTAAGCCTGCTGATGACTTTTCTTCCCAAACAGGCTGCATTACCCTTTCCAACATCATGATACTATTATATTCTTGAACCGACTAAGTGAGACTCTTAAGTTCTGTAGGAGGTGCTAGAAAGAATCATTGTAAAATCTTGAGTTCCGCCATCATGATGGCCATTCTGAATGTCATTGTCTGAGCCAAGGTCATGTGTCCCAAAGGCATATGAAGAGGTTTTTACCTTTTTTTGGTCTGTTGCATGTGTTAGTTCCTTCAATTTGTGATAATACCTTTACAGCTTCTGCTGGAATTGTCTGGGGCAGATAGCTGTATTATTCATACAAATGTGTAAATAATTAGCCTATTTCCTAAGAGAAAAAAAACACACAATAGGACTATTTAAGATAATAACTTGACAGGGAGAGAAAGCAGAGAAAAGGGAAAGGCTAAGAGAACATTTTTCCTCCCCACCCTACAACATGGCTCACTAATATATTTTAATCCAACAGTCAACCAAGCTTGATTACAAATACAATGTTTCCTTGATTCAAGAGAAATATTTACTCAGCTCTGTTTGGTTTTGCTATTTTAATAGAACCACACATTCATATTCTCCTTGGGTTGCAGCTGGAGCTCCTTTGACTTAAGTGATGGACTGAGCTATCTGGGAACCCTATCCATGTCCCTGGCATGTGTGTTTCAGACCCTAGAGGGAGTGAAGCAAACATGAGCCTCCATGCGGAGGTAGCTAGGTCCCTGGCTCTTCACCAGACATGATTAAGGCAGGTTGATGAGCACGGGCGCTTCAGCGCTCCAGAGGAGTGGTGATAAGCTTTGTCCATGTCAGCAAGAGAAGGCTTTTCAGGTGATATTGAGCTGGAATTCAATATGTATGTACATAGTGTTTATCAAGGTTTCAGAGAATTTCTGGGACTGTTCGATATCTGTAATAGCATATAATAGGGGCTGTATTAATTTTCTTTGAAACCCAAGGTGCCTATGTCCTCTCCTCTCCGTGAATTGGCTTGAGTGGCTGCAGGATTGCTGAGCTGGTGGATGAGAATGTTATTGTGCTTAAGGATGCTTAACTAGTGGGGTGCGATTATGCTTACACAGGCTTTTGCAGCTGATTAAAGCCTGATTTCCAGAGCTTGCCCATTGTTTCAGAAGTAATTTGTGCATGATTATGGAAGTTACCGTGTTACCTATTTATGCTAACTTTAACATGTTCCATACTAAAAATCATTAAGTTATTAAAAACATTTGCCTTATATGGCCACAGATTTCTCTGAGAAGACATTTTCTCTTTCATTGTTTAAGAGAACACAGTGAAAGAATGTTGGTGTGTTACTGTTTAGAGTTTGGGGTATAGGTGGGTCTCAGTTAATAAGGGAATGTTTCCTACAAGAAGCAGATTTGATTATGGACCTTAAAGCATGAGAATGAAGATTGGAAATCTCCAGAAGATCCAGGCATGGAAAGGAGGTTGATGAACATGAAGGGGAGATGGTGGGCTATTGGCTGTAGCTGCCATTACGTCATATGTCCACTCTGCCTAAACACAACTCCATCATGGAGGCGGTAAAGTTCTCTTGGCCATCTTGAATGCTGTAGGTCAAGTTCAGTAACTTCTGTTTTTCTTTACTTAAAAAAATTTTTTTTTGATGGCACGCCTCAGTAACAACACACTTGGGCCAGGAGAACCGGGCTGAGTACTAGCCTATCCATGGTCTCCTGCCACAAGGACTAATCCAGATGGCCCATGGAGGAGGATATCCAGCTGATTGGGGATGGGGGGCATTGGGGAATTGGGGATAACAACTCATTGTTTGCACACTAAATAATGTAACTCATTATGGACAATAAATATATACTGAAAAATTTTTTTTGTAAAGGATAATCAGTTAATATCTTGGGTTTTGGGAGCCGTGTGGCCTCTGACCACCCTGCTATTTATTGTAGGATGAACATAGCCACAGACAGAAAAAAGTGGTCGTGTCCCAATTTGAACATAGGCCCTGGTTTGACTCCACCTTGAGGACATTGTTTTAGACCTTTTGGTACTACTGTTAGAATATGGCTTATTATGAGGAATAGCTGTACTTTTGATTACTTAATTCTTTTAAGTGTGTGTGTGTTTGTGTGTGCTTGTGTGTGTGTGGGGGTAGGTGTGCAAGCTTGTGAAGGTCAGAGGACAGCCTCACATGTCATTCCTTAGGGATGTCGTTCACCTTTTGGGGGTCTCTCCTTGACCTGAAGTTCACCAAATAGACTAGACTAGCTGGCCAATGAGACCCAGGGACCCTCCTGGCTCCGCCTCTCCAGCACTGGGATTCTAAGAATGTGCCATGATGCCTGACATGTGAGTTCTGGGGCTCAGACTCAGTTCCTCGTGTTTTTGAGGACAGCACTTTCCTAGACTGAGACATCTCCCCTACTCCCTGCCCACTTAAAATTTCCCTTATATTGATTTACCTTATTTTAGAAATTTATTTGATAAGGAACTCTATGTGACCAGTATAGAAAAGGTATTATGCGTTACTCATAGGGGCACATGGCCAATTAAATGCAATGAATACAAAGCTTTACAATTATGCACTTTGTGTTCCTTTTCCTTCTCCTCATCTCCTGTCTCGTCTGCTTCTTCTTTCTTCTCTTGTTTTAACAAGATGGCTTACAATCAGTCTCTCAGATGGACCACTGTCCCTTGGATGTCTTAGAAGAATAGAGCCAGGCAGGCTATCTGAAGACGGGCTGGAGCAGGACTGCGCATAGAAGACCAGATAATAATGGACAGCCCCGAGGGCTTCTGGGTTGGGTCAAATATAGAACAGCTATTATGCTGGAATTCTAGATCAATAACAAAAAGTTTTTACTTATACTAAAACATTATTTTTTATGTTTCTTCTTCCTCTTTCTTTCTTTCTTTCTTTCTTTCTTTCTTTCTTTCTTTCTTTCTTTCTTTCTTTCTTTCTTTCTTTCTTTCTTTCTTTCTTTCTTTCCTTCCTTCCTTCCTTCCTTCCTTCCTTCCTTCTCTCCTTCTCTAGTGGTGCTATAGTCTGGGTTGCTGTGCTGTGTGTCCTGTGGTGGGAGTGGACATTCGTATGTAGTTCATACAGTATGGAGAAGTAGGTCTTTAGGAGTCCTCATCGATGGTCTTGAAGGAGTTTGCTCTGCTCACCTTTGAGGACGCAGATAGAAAGTGCATGGCGAATCTGGAGCCTCCATTGTTGACAGTTCAGAACTGTGTGAGAAGCAGATTTTCTGTCCATAAGCCATGCAATCTAAGCTACTTTGTTAGAGCAACCTGAACAGCCCCTGAGACACATGACTCCAAAAGCTGGTTTGAGGGCATGCCAAGGGGTGGTGGTGGGTCCTGAGTGTAGAAGCTGGGCAAAGAAGCATCGATTTGGTCTACCTGACAGTCTGTGGAGGGTCTCAGCAGGGGATGGAGGACACTGGCCTCTTCAGAAGGTATGGGTTAAGGCGGGTGCATGACTTGTCAGAAATCTGTGCATAATCAGCTTCTGTCCCAGAACACCAGCAGAGGGTTATGAAGAAGAGCACGTGGTAGGGAAGAAACGAATCCTTGAAACAGTTCAGTGTTAGCCTATTTATGAAGCTCCGCCATGCCTTCAATGCTAGGGAAAAATAATCAAAGGAGAATTTAGAACTGTTCTCGGATTGTCAGTTTTTCATCTAAAAATGTTAATGTACATTAAACTTTTAATTAAAAAAAGCATATCCCATCACAAACTATTTTTAATATGGAATATTTAGCGGCGATGCACACATTCTGTTCTGAGCTCCCCATCAGGCTATTAACCAGAATAATTTGGGTTTTAAAATGCACTGAATTAGGTTGTGAACACTCAGGTTAAGTCCCAAACAAACCGCATTATTTAGACTGTCATCATCCAAAGTGACATGTCTGTTCTGTGCAGGACCAGGCTACATTTCTGTGGTGAGGTTTCTGATGGTACCAACAACTGACAGAGCCGTTTATGGAAACCAGGAAAGAGGAATCTTGTAACAGGTCTTTAACGCCCAGACTGACTCTTCCTTTTTGCTTGAACATAATTTCATTTCTATAATTGCAGGCCTGAACGACTTGAAAGGGCACAGGGTAGCCTGGGCTGAGCTAAATCTCTGCACATTTGTGGGTTTGCATGAGGATGCATTTGGACATGAAAACCTAAAGTTGGCAGGATTTTTTCTATCTTCTTTGTCTCTTCTGGGTGATTTGGATGTGATTATAATCAGGAAATAGTTTGAATGTGCTAGAACCCTGATGATTCCTAATTCTGGCTGTCATGTGCACCAGCCACTTCTGTTTCTCTTTGGAAGGAATTGAAGAGTCAGCGGATAGGAGTTGCCTTTTTCAGACCCAGGGAAAAGAGTGCACGCCTAGCTCACCTGGCCACTAGGTGGCACTGCAGCCACGAGGAAATGTGGTCACAGTTACATAGTTCGGCTGTGGCATTAAGGAAAGTTCTCCAAGGCTGTGTAGCCTTGCTTGGGCACCCGGATGGCAGGACTCTTTGGGTTTTGCTGTAAGTATTTGGCATCCAGGATGCGGCTGAGAGTAAAGAGGATTCTTCCTGGCTGTATTCTCTCTCTCTCTCTCTCTCTCTCTCTCTCTCTCTCTCTCTCTCACACACACACACACACACACACACACACACACACACACACACAGGCGGTGGGATGGGAATGGGCAGGGAGTGTGGTTCCTGAGCAGGGTGGTTGGTTCCAGCCGAGCAGTAGATGGTCTCCTGTCTCCACCTTTTTCTTTGGGGTTTATGTACTGGAAATGATCTTTTAGGTTCTGGAAGCTGGTAGAATATCAGAGCGTTTCCTGGTATGCCAGCCCTGCTGCCAGTTGGTTTCTCTCTGTTTCTAGCCACTGAGGAAAAATATTATTGTCCAAGAGAATGATTTTTGCTTTCCCCCTTTTAAACAGAAGCCAATATTTGAAACCCAGAAACCTGCCTGAAGGAACCTAGCAAGAGTTTCAGAGGGTGACATGGAATGACAGCAAGAGACGTTGTTCTTACAATACATGAATGAGCAATTTTAGCAATTTTGGCAGAGAATGAACAGTTTTCTCCTAATTGGTGAAAGGTGGGATATTGACCAAAACGAAAGTGTGCTTGGTGAGAAGTTTACCATCAAATAGCTTAAGAAGAAACTTGCTTAGAGCGTTGGGCGTTAGACTAGCAAGCTGCGGGGATCAGAGTGGCAGTGCTTCTAGCTGTGTTCATGGGGGTCCTGCAGTGTGACAGGCACTGGTGTAGAGACATTTAGCCTTTAGCCTGGGGCTGTGGAATGAATATTACCAACCTGCTTGACACATAAAAATGGCAGTGGGATGGTTTTATACCTGGCTTGGATTCCAAAACTCTGAGGAGAACTAGGTCTTTTGGGTTTGGACCCTTGTGCCTCAGAGTTTAGGGAATGACTTGATAATGAAGACAATGTCAAAGTTATTTTTCATGGTAGCTCCAGGGACCTGTGATTGTGCCTGGCTGGCTCACAGTAGGGCTTTGGTATACATTTGTACAATCTGTAGATAACTACCAGACAGCTGGAATATTCCTGGCTTTCAAATTTCAAAACTAGTACAGAATGTTAAAATAGCCTCCGACATGGCTTCTCTTTCTAGTTTAGGACTGAAACTTGCTTCGTTTCATTCCTTAATTCACTGGGGTGGATACTGTCATCAAACTGTTCAAAATGAGAAAGCTGGATCTCTGGTGTTAAGGAACATTCTAGAAGCTGGGTTGATAGAGTCCATGTTGTCCAGCTGTAGATTGAAAGGCCATAATGGGGTTCCATGGAAAATATAAGTTCTTATAATTTAAAGTTATGTACAATGAATAATATCCCTGTAAGTTTTTGTTTTATTAGCTACATGTGGTCTGCATTCCTATGGTTAAACCCAAATAAGTGGTCTGAGTTGGGGGCAATTGGATTTATTACTTTTCTCATTACTATGACCAAGTACCTGGCATGCCACAGCAGAAGGGAAGAAGGATTTGTTTCGGCTTATAATTCCAGGGGACAGTCCACCAAGGCATGATGGCAGAGCATGAAGCAGCTGGTCACAATCAATCCACTCTGGATTTGGATGCTGTGAGTTCGATGTCAGCCTGGGGTGACAGAGTTTGTTCCAGGTCAGCCTGGGCCAGAGTGAGACACTGCCTCAAAACAAAACAAAGCAACAGCACCAACAACAAAAACCCTCAATCCACAATTAGGAGAGAGAGAGAGAGAGAGAGAGAGAGAGAGAGAGAGAGAGAGAGAGAGAGAGAGAGAGAGAGAGAGAGAGAGAGAGAGAGAGGATGAATGAGGAATGCTGGTATTCAGCTTGCTTTCTCCCTCTTATGCGGTTCAGGACCCAAACCATGGGATGGTGGACCCACATTTAAGGGGTCTCCCCACCAGTTAACCTCATCTAGAATTCCCTCATAGACATGTCCAGAGGTTTGTTTCTATGGTGATTCAAAATTTCATTAAGTTGGCGACCAAGATCAACCATCAGACACAGAGACGCCATTGCACTTAAAAATAGCAGTTTAAAGGCTTGCCTATAATGTTTATTGTAGAATATTTGGCAGATATAGATAATCAAAGTATAATAAGAATAATTTCATTGATCCTTTCCTTTGAGAGTTAGAGATAAACATTTTACATAATCTGTATTTTTCTATGCATATATGTTTTCAGAGATTTTTTTGCAACTTAAAAAACTTTATTGACAACTTTCATAAGTATAGACAATAAACCACAATAACCCCCTCCCACCACACACACACTTTCTGCCCTCCTCTGACTCCCTTCTTTCCAGTTATCTGTCTTCTATTTTGATGTCACCATCTTTTCTTCCCATTATGAAGATCTTGTGTAGGTAGTGTCAGGCACTGTGAGGTCGTAAAGATCAGGGCCTCTTAGTGTCTGGAAAACAGTATTGTAAGCAGTCCTCCCCTTCCTTTGTCTCATACATTATTTCTGCCACCTCTTCCCCAATGGTCCCTGAGCCTTCGAGGGTCCCTGAGCCTTGGAGGGTGCGGTAGAGATGTCTCACTTAGTGCTGAACACTCCACTGTTACATCTTCTCAGCATTATAGTGAGTTTTGAGTCACTCCAGTGGTCACTACCATCTGAAAAAGAAAGCGTCTCCAAAAGTGAGAGTAACATTAACGTATGGTCATAAACATAAGTGTTTAGAGGGCAGTGTGTTGGGGCACAATATATGCATTTGACCAGACAACAATAGTAATTACCTTCCCCCACTAGGGTTTATGACATCCCCAGACATAGGCTTTTGACTAGGCTTTCAGTACCAGGCATGAATTCCCTCCTGTGGAGCAGGCTTCCAATCCAGTAAGAGAGCAGTTGGTTTCCCCCATAACACACATGCCATTATTGCACCAGTGGGCACATTAGGCCTGGTTGGATGGCAGTAAGGCTTAGAGGGTCCACTGCTGACTTGGCCTGTGGATGTGTTTTCTCCTCAGACAGTCTGCATGTTGCAACAACTTTCTTTTGAAGCTCAGTAGATTGTACCCCTCTCATGTGTCAGTCAGCTGTCTCTACATCATAACTGTTAATGGCTACAAAATGATCCACAAGATGAGCATATCATAATTTATTTAGCCAATCCTTTCATCTTTGCCACTTGGGTTATTTCTGGACTTTTACTATAATCAAGCAACATTACAATGAAAAGTCCTTAAATATGTAGCTCATCTTGACCTATGAGTTTGCACAGAGCCTGAGAGGTTAGGGGATTTAGCTGAGAGGCTAAACCTGGACAGGATTCTGGGTTCATATATCACCATAAGCAGTCTTTCTGCCTCATCAGCAGAGGTCACAGAACCTGTCTACTGGTGGCGGCCATTGCCTCTCTGGCATTGTGTGGAAAGGAGTCTCTCAGTAACAGAAGGAAGCTACCCCCAGAGAGGAAGTCAGCCTCAAAAAGGGCAGATCGAGTGACTTTATTAACACTGTTCATAGAGATCTGATTTTTACCCCTTCTTGCTTTTCTTCTCAAACTTTTTATTTCCTCACTTTTTTTTCTGTTTCCTTATCCACCCCTTTCTTACCACTTTCGTATCAGCTCTCATTATTATTTGAGTTCCTGCTTTTCTCGTTGCTCTTTAATGTAGACAACAGGCCCCCAAATCAAGACCCAGTCCTGACGCCCCCCACAGCCCAGCTGTCCACTGTCTATCAGCTACTTCATGCTGCATCCTGGGAAGTCTACCTAAAGCCATCGCCCTGTGCAGGCTGGATCTTGAGTCGTCTGGTTCTTCTTTGCCAAGTCTAGCTGGCCCTGGTGTCTGGCACTCAGCCCTCCCCTCAGCCCTCTCCCTCTGCCCTAATTCTGACACACATCACCTCTCCCCTGGACACTTTCAGTGGCCTCACGTGGTCCCATTGCCTCTCTCCTCTCCCTGGCCAGGGCATCTTGCACAGGCTTGGCACATTCCCCTTTCAGGTAGGTCCCTACCCTGATGCACACTGTTCATCCAATAGATGCCAAAGCCTGGCCTTCAAGACTCTTTGCACTTTGGCCTCAAGCTACTTTCTTCACCTTGGCTGCTTGTTTCTCTAGAGTTGCCATCATGCTGGTCAGACAGGGTTCTCTGATGCTCTCCTAGCACTGCCTGCTCATGACTAACTCCAAGCCTGGCCCGTAGGCCCTGGCCTCCTCTGCCTGCTAAGATCTTAAGGCCTGAGGGCTACCTCTTCCAGGTTGCCTGCTCTAGTTTCTATTTTTTCCTCTTAACTTAAAAAATATATTTAATATTTGCAAGGGAAATGAGAGAGAGAGAAGGAGGGGGATGGGTGCACCAGTGCCTCTTCCCATTGTAAACAAACTCCAAACATGTGCACCACTTTGTGCATTTGCCTTTACTGGGGAATTGAACCCAGGCTGTCAGGTTTTGCATGCAAGTAAACTGCTTAAACTGCTGAGCCATCTCTTCAGCCTTCTAATTTTACTTTACTTTTTAAATTTTAAAAATTTATTTATTTTTCCTCTTAATTTTTTAAGCAATTTTAATAAATGTACATAATGTAGTTTGATCGTAATCCGTTCCCACGATCTCTTGTCCTTCTCTACTCTCTTTCTACAGAACCCCTTCTTTCCAACTAATCTCTGTTTCACCTTGACGCTGCCTTTTTCTTGTGTGTGTGTGTGTGTGTGTGCGCGCGCACGTGTGCACATGTGTGAGTGTGCATGCCCCACTGAGTCAAACTCGGATTGCCTGCGTGAGCATGGGTGGGGGATTATTTACCAGAGCTCACGCGACCTACCAGTGGCCACCTCACTGAAGAACGTGTCTCCCGGCCCCACAGCAACCATTAACTGTTCATAGCTCCTGAGGTAGGAATGAGGACCTCATCATCTCTGATGGAATTTTGATGAGCCTAGTGTGTGCAGGTCATGTGCAGATATGACAGTTACTGTGAGCTCAGGAAAGCTAGAGCCATGACATGTCTGCTGGACGTCATGGGAACAGAGTACCACGGTACCCCTTCCTCACTTCTAGCTTTGCTTGCTTTCTGCCACCCTTTCTGCAGTGACCCCCGAGCCTTGGAAGGGGTGATCTAGATGTCCCATTAGCTCCTAGTCACTCCACAGTCACTTGATTTCATTACTTTGATGAGTTTTGAGTCCCTCCAGTAGGCATCACCAATGGGCATCACTCATGGGCACAAGCATAAATGTTTCGAAGGCAGTTTGATAGGTATAAGCATTTAGCCAAACAAAAGTAGTCCTTCCCTCCTAGGGCCTATGACCTCCGCAGCCACGGGCTTTTGACCAGGTTCTCAGTACTAGGCATGGATTCCCTCCTGTGAAGTGGGCCTCAGACCCGATCATAGAGCAGTTGGTTACTCCACACCAGTTATGCCACTATTATACGAGCGGGCACATCTTGCCTGGCTAGTCAGCTATATAGCTTACCAAGACTATCAGAGGGCAAGACTGTTGAGGACATTTTTCCTTCAGCAGCCTACATAGAACCTTCTAGCACTAAGACAGCTAGCCAGCAGGGAGGAAGTTTCCAGCTCAGTTCCTTCCTTGGTTTCTTGAACTAACAGTGACTCTTTTTGGTTAATCAT
>PVHP010044378.1:0-14118 GCA_004024765.1 Zapus hudsonius
GAGAGAGAGAGAGAGAGAGAGAGAGAGAGAGAGAGAGAGAGAGAGAGAGAGAGAGAGAGAGAGAATATGGCCACACCAGGGCCTCCTGCTGCTGCAAAGGAATGATGCATATGCCACTTTGTGCATCAGGCTTACGTGAATACTGGGGAATCAAATCTAGGTTGTCAGGCTTTGCAAGCAAGCACCTTTAACCCTTTAACTGCTGAGCCATCTCTCCAGCCCTAAGGACCCTCTTTTTAAGCTTCTGCTAATAAAAGTCTACCCTTGTGTGGTGGTCGCGAGTCCCTAGGGTACCCAGAGCAGGGGGACAACATCTGAACATCTATCTGACCACTGTTTGAGTGGGCTTTCAACTGACCCTCTTGCTTTGGGTCCTGGTTCACCTTGACTTCCAGAAGCACCTGTTGTTGACATTTCTGAGTCTGCAGAGGGAGGGAGGCTTCTCCACGAGCTCAGGTAAGCTTAGAGTCAGCTTTTGCAGCCCAGTGAGGGGTTATAGTCATTAGACAATCTTGCCCCTGCTGCTGCCTTGCAGAGCCCTGAGCGATCTGCTCCTTCCTGCTCTGATACTCACAGGCGGAAGCCTTTTAGATCGTTATTTACTTTGTTTAATGAAGTTTTGGAAGGAAGCAGAGGAGTGCATGTGCAGGCTTAATCCTCCATCTTTAACTACACATACCATCATTCTTGAAAGGTGTTCCCTTTGGGGACTAGGAACGCTTAGTGATCATCAACGAGAGATCAGCATTCCTAAAATCGCTCCCTGCTCTTGCCTCTGTACCCTGTCAGGGCTGGTTGCTCTGGCTGTCTGTTGGCTTTTCTGGGTGAAGAGCAAAGGATCTAGGTCCTGCTGTCATGTTGGCAAAGTAAACTTGTGAAGCAAATGTCTTGCCCCTTACTCAGCCAAAAACAGTCCTGCCCAGCTCTCTCAAGGCAGGGTGCAATCAACCCCCCAACTGTGCATCTGCTATGCTCCCTCCCCTTCCCCTGCCTGGGCCTCACCCCTTCTTTCCTTTAAGGTTCCAAACCTGCCAATCTCTCAGGGTCCAGGTGAGGTCCTCACCACTCACGTGGGTGCTTCAGGTTCTGTCTTCTTACTTCATGCCCTACAGTGTCACTGGAGGATGGATGACAAGAGCCACCTTCTACCTCTGTCTGTCTGTCTGTCTTGGTCAGTTTCCTAGAGGGTCCTTGCTGTAGACACTTAAAAAAAGAAATATATATATATATATATATACATATATAGTCTTTTGGGGACAGGGTCTTATGCAGCCTAGGTTGGTCTCAAACTTGCTATGAAGCTAAAGATGACCTTGAACTTCTGACCTTCCTGCCTCCAACTTCTGAGTGCTGTGATTACAGGCATGCATCACCTTTGTCATGGTTTGATCCAGGTGTCCCCCACAAACAAATGAATGTGTTCTGATAGATCGATCCTCAGCTGATGGCAGTTTGGGTTTTACAACCTCGAGGAAGCTGTGTTGTTGGGGGCGGGCTTATGGGGTTATAAGCCAGCTTCCCCTTGCCAGTGTTTGGCACACCTTCCTGCCGCTGTTTGCAGTGCTGTGGCAGAGGTGATGTCCAGCCCTCTGCTCATGCCATCGTTTTCCCTGCCAGGATGGAATCTCCCCTTGAGTCCATAAGCCAAATAAACCCATTCCTACACAAGCCGCTTTTGTTTGGGTTCTTTCTGCGCAGCAACTAGAAAGCTGACTGCAACAACCTTGTTCAGTTTATGCAATGTTCAGGATTGAACCTAGGGCCTCATATATGCTCGGTAAACACTTTCTCAACTGAGCTACATCCCCAGCCCCTAAATATATATGGCAAAGACATACTTTGATCATATCTTATATTTTGATTATTGATAAGTGTTTTCTGTTATTATATTAATATCTGACACATACTACACAACCAGTGATAAGCAATATTCACAATTTCTCTCTCATGTGGTTTTTCTTCTGGTATAATCTTTTTCCATAAGTCCTAAGAAAAGTGAATAGGTTTGGATCTAGTTCATTAATGGTCTGCTTTTCATGATAGAATTTCTGTGTTTTTTCTTAAGCATAAAAACCATATTGCACAAACACTGTCTGAACAATTATTTTTTCCAACATTGAAAGGAATTCACCAACAGTCCCATCACTGAAACACATGAAACAGTTTTTGTATTTCCACATTCCCTTTCAATCTCCTCCTAATCTACTATTTAAAAAATGGAGACAAAATTAACCAACAGAAAATTCACCATTTTAGGATGAACACCTCCTCTGTCTAGTTTCAGAACATGTTCATCTCCCTAAATAACACCCTGTTCCATTAACTGCTACTCTCAGGCTCCTTTCCTTTTAGCCAACCCAACTGATCCATCTTTCTAAAAAATTCTATTGAAAAACATATGCAATATAAAATATTATCATTTTAGCTTTTTAAAATTATTTTTATTAATGAGCGAGAGAAAGAGAGAGAGAAAGAGTTGGCATGCCAGGGCCTCTTGCCAGTGCAAATGAATTCCAGACACATGTGCCACTTTGTGTGTCTGGCTTTATGTGGGTACTGTAGAATCTAACCCCAGGCTAGCAGGCTTTGCAAGCAATCAACCCTAACTACTGAGCCACTGTCCCAGCCCCATTTTCACTTTTTTGTTTTGTTTCCTTTGTGTGGCAGGGTGTCCCTAGGTAGCTCTGACTGGTATGGAACTCACTATTCAGTGACAAGCTTTCTGCCTCAGCTTGTCAAGTTCCGGGACTACAGGCATGCACCATTATACCCAGTCCACTTTTAACAAAGCAATGCTGGTACCATGGACAGTTGGGAGGTGTGATCTCTCATTTAAAGTTAGAGCATATCCTTTCTTTCAACTTGCCATGTGGTCTTCACTACCCGTCTGCTCAGTAGTCTATACGAGTGCAAAACAGAGCGACACATTTGGAAAACTGCTTGGGTGGGAGAAGCACTTTGAGTCCACAGTGAGATCCTTCTCTTCCCCTCTCCTCCCATTTCACTCCCATCAAAAAGCAAAAAAATCTAAACATTTGGAGCTAGGATCCATATATGAGAGAGAACATGCTGTGTATGGCTTTCTGGGCCCGAGTTAGCTCACTTAGTATAGTCCTTTCCAGATCCATCCATTTTCCTACAAATTTCATTTTTCTTTTCCACCGGGTGGAAGGGAGGGAGGAGAGGGGAGACTTAGGAGAGGGTACTGTATACATGTAAGTAGATGAACAGATTACTAGGGAAGAAATGGCCTAAGGGGAGGGGAGTCAGGGGAAAGATTGAGTAAAGGAGGGGCGGGAGGACAGTTAGTGAAAATTTAAGAGGTTTAGAATAAGCCATATGGAAACCTACTTCTTTGGATAATGGCACACCCAAAGCCATAGATTGCTACAAGAAAAATTTCAGTGCCAGGGGTGGCATACCTTCTAGCGAGTTCTTGGCCAGAGAGGTTTCTGAGGCCTCCAAAACATCACGGGCCATTGCCAAGGCTCTTGGTTGCCCACCAGAATGAGATGGTAAGACTCTATTGCTGAAGACCACACATGTTGGGCTGCAGGTCACTGAGAAATCAAGCTGAGCTGAGCTGGAAACCTCCTCCCTCTTGACCAGGCAACTTAAAGCTGGAAAAACTTTAGGTGCATGCAGCCTTATGGGAGAGAGAAGTCATCAACTTTAGTAAACAGCAATGGACCTTGCAAGTCATAAGACTTGCCAGCCAGGCCAAATGTGCCAACTGGGGCAATAGTGGCATGTCTATTGTGGGGGAAACCAATTGCTCTGTAACTGGACTGGAGGTCTACCCCACAGGAGGGAATACATGCCTGCTACTGAAGACCTAGTCAAAAGCCTATGGCGGGGAGGTCATGAGTCCTAGTGGAGTAATACCTGCTGTTGTCTGGCTGAATTATGCCTACCAAACTGCCTTATAAGCACTTAAAATATGACCATACCTATAGAATGTTACTCTCACTTTGGGCTAGAGAACCTTCTCAGATGGCTGTGACCACTGGGATGACTCAAAAGACACCACAGTGCTGAGAAGAAGTGATAGTGGAGTGTTCAGCACTGGGACATCTGTATCACACTGCCTGAGGCTCAGGGTCTATTGTGGAAGAGGTGGCAGAAAGATTGTAAGAGCCAAAGGAAGGGTAGGACTGCTTACAACACAAACTTCCAAACACAAAATGGCCTTGATATTCATGACCTCAGTGCCTGATAATACCTACACATAATGGGAGGAAAAGATGATGACACCAAAACAAAATAGAGACTGAAAAGGGGAAGAGTTGTGAGGGAGGGCAGGGAGGGAATCATGGTGATTTATTGTCTATAATTGTGGAAGCTATCAATAAAAAGTTAAAAAAGAGAAAGTTTAGTGCATATATACACAATGCAATTTTCTCAACCATAAATAAAAATGAAATAGGGACATTTGCAGAAAAACGGACAGATCAGATCTGAAGATCATTCTGTTAAGCAAAATAAACCAGATTCAGAAAGACAAAAAAAAGTCAAAAAGTGTGTCTTGATAACAAACAATAGGAGCTGGAAGATGGAATGTTTTCTGTGAAACTTGATGTTGAAACCAGGAGGAGCAAAGCTGGCCATGGTGGTGCAGGCCTTTCATCCCAGCACTTGGGAGGCAGAGGTAGGAACCTGCACCTACAGAGTGAGTTCCTAGTCAGCCTGGGCTAGAGTGAGATCCAACCCCCCCCAAAAAAAAAGAGGAACAAAGAAACATACAGAGAACAGAAGTAAACTGTGGTGTGTTTTACAAGTTGCTATGCCCAGCTTTTTACAGTTGTCCTGAGGAGTCAAACTCAGGAGTCTCTGGCAGAGAGGCCCTCATGTTTAACCAGCAAGAAGAAGTCTTAACCAGAGCCTGAGCATGCGCCCATATTTGACACCCGAGTGCTACTCTGGGTTGCTGGATACTGCCATAGCCTGGGAGTAAAGGGCCCTTTCCTGGCAATAGTTGGAGTGCCAGCAGAAAGCTTCCACTACTGACTCCATGATCTGCCATATAGATATAGCTTCCATAATTATTGTTCATAAACTATATGATTCCCCCGACCCTCCTCCATATCTTCTCTCCCTTTCATTAGTCTCTATTTTGTTTCAGTGTTGTCATCTTTTCCTCCCATTGTGTGTAGGTATTATCAGGCACTGTGAAGTCATGAATATCAAGGTCATTTTGTGTCTGGAAGTTTGCATTGTAAGCAGTCCTACCCTTTCTTTGGCTCTTACAATCTTTCCACCACCTCTTCCACAATCGACCCTGAGCCTCAGGCAGTGTGATAGAGATGTCCCAGTGCTGAACACTCCAGTGTCTCTTCTCAGCACTGTGGTGTCTTTTGTGTTATTCCAGTGGTCACTACCATCTGAAAAGAGAATCTTCTCCAGCCAAAAGTGAGAGTAGCATTATTGTATGGGTATGCTCTTTTTTTTTAAAATGCTTATAAGGCAGTTTGGTGGGTATAATATATGTATGTAGCCAAACAGCAGGCTTATGACCTCCCCCACCATAGGCTTTTGACTAGGTTTTCAGTACCAGGCATGTCTGGTATCCCCATTTCCCTCCTCCCTGTCCCCAATCCACTAGGTATCCTCTTCATTGGTCATACTGGATCAGTCCATGGAGTAGGGGGTTATGAATTATACAAGAGGTGGCCATTTCCTCCCTCCACCCTGCTTTGTGTGTTGTTACTGAGGGAGGCAATGTCTCTGGATATTCTCCCCCACCATGGCTCTTACATTCTTTCTGCCCCCTCTTCCACTCAGTTCCCTGAGTCATGGTGGGTGACTTTTAAGTCTCCTCTATTGTTGAGATCTTAGGTGTCTCTGGACTTCTGCTTTGGGTTGTGTTGGATATCATTGGTGTCTGCCTCCATTGACCTTTCCTGAGTTATCTGACTTGCTGTGGTGATTTGTCTCTTTGTTTATCTCACCACTTTCTCATAGGTTTCATTTGGGGCCTAGTTGGTGGAATTGGGTTATTCCTGGCTCTCTTACTGCCTTCTGAAAAATACAAACAGAATCTCCATGGGAGAGTGAGATCAGTGTAGGTTAAATGAGACAAGCATTGCTAATTTGGCAAGATTCTAATGGGTATAGTCTTTATAGCTCTCTGATAGTGGTAATTTCCCCCTTGGGGCCCAGGTTTTTGGTCCCCATAAGATTTTGCCCTGGATCGCCATTCCAGTTATTGTTTCTTTGTCACTGAGTGGATCTCTTAGCCAATCTGAAAGCCATTGATTACCCTCCTAGGTTTTGGCACCACTATTGCACAGATGAGCATTTATTGACTTTCTGATCTCTTCCATATAGCCGTGTGTTCAGCATTCTCGTGACAACAGTCTGAATTGTACATCAGTGGTCTCTGCTTTCTCCAAACATCATTGACCAGTTTCCCCTGGGTGTTCATGTAGCACCTTCTAGCACTACACATTTGGCCCTCCTAGTTTTGAAAGCTGATGTGGCTAATGACTCTGGACTCTTGCATTTATTTCTGCCTCTGAAAGCTCTCATAATTGCTTGAGCTTGGGGTGCTGGCCTCAAAGCTCCTGGAGCTGTTTGTGCATTGGGCACTGAACAGTGCAGGAAGCGAACTCCTCTTGGCTTGGATCGGTGTGGAGGCATACCCTTGTGGTTGGTGCTTGTTATTCCAAGGGTTGAGGAAGGAGTTTCACAAGTTCCAGCCCTGCCTGTGCAACTCAGTCAAACTCTGTCTGAAAAAAAGAAAAAGAACTTTAAGCTGCTGGGGAGATGGTTCTATGGTTAAACAACCTATCTTGCAAAACCTTCTGGCCTAGGTTCAATTCCCTTAGCACTCATGTAAAGCCAGAGGCAACGTGGCCCACCCAATCTGCTCACAACAATGGAAGCAGCTTTTGCAATCTGGAATTCCCTTTTCAGCTGCAAGAGACTCTGTTTCAAAGAAAGTAGACAACAGACACCTTGAAGCTAATCTCCAGATACTTGGCTCATAGACACACTCAACTGAAAACAAAAGTGGGGCTGAAGAGATGGCTCAGCAGTTAAGGCCTTTGCCTGCAAAGCCTAAGGACCTGGGTTTGATTCCCCAGTACCCATGTAAAGCCAGATGCATTAAGTGGTACATGCATCTGGAGTTAATTTGCCTGGGCAAGAGACCCTGGTGTGCCTATTCATTCATAATTTTTTTTTCTCTCCATCTACAAATAGATAAAACCTTTTATAAAAATGAGCTTTCAAAAGGCTGGAAATGGTAGCTCACACTTTAGTCCTGTAACAGGAATTTGGCACAGTGGATAAACACGTGGGATTTTACCACTGCATTTTCCCCTGAGTTCATATCCTTTAATGCTAAAGAATTAGACACTTGGGCAGAATTATTTTTCTTTTCACACATTTATTCTAGATTAAAATCAGTAAAGGGAAGGGGGAATGGGTTAGGGGAGCAGCCCAGTTACCATGTGGTCTATGAGGCTTATAAATCATCATCAAAAGTGCACAGAATCACCCAAAAAATGAAAAAAAAAACAGAAATAGCACACATGTTAACAGGAAAATTCCCTTCCCCCTCTCTGATCCCGGTAACAAGATCAGAGAAGGGAAGGGGCTCAACTCACCCAGCCCCGGTCTGCACACCTCCAGCCCAGCAGTCAGGACAGGAAAAAAAGCACATGTCCCAAGTTTGAGTCAGGACTTTTAAAGATTTCTTTGCTGGGGGAGTGGCAAGGCTCCAGCCTGGGAGTGTCCTTGATAAAGTGACATGAGGTCACTGTCTGAGGCCATGCCCTATCTACCTGTGGGAGGGATCTTTCTCCTAATCCCTCTCAGTCCCAGCACTTAAGAGGCTGAGGCAGGAAGATTGCTGTGAATTCAGGACCAGCCTGGGCTACATAAAAAGTTCCAGACCAGTCTGAGCTACTGAGTGAGACCCTGTCTCAAGTTCTCCACAAACAGGCTGGTCGGGGGTGGGGTGTGCTGATGATATGCCTCAATGGTAGAGCACTTGCATAGCTTTCAAAAGCCATTGGGGGATGGCTGGAGAGAAGGCTCAGCAATTAAGGTGCCTAAGGACCCAGTTTGATTCCCCAGTACCAGTGTAAAGCCAGATGCACAAGGTGGTGCATGCATCTGGAGCTTGTTTCCAGTGGTTGGAGGCCCTGGCATGCCAATTCTCTCTCTCTCTCATAAATTATTTTTTAAAAAGTTTTTTTTAAAGTCATTGGGTCCATCCCTCAGCAGTAAGAGAAGGGGAGTGAGACAAACACAGAGACAGAAGAGGTGATTGTCCCATATGGGGGATATAAAGGCCTGGTCCCTTTGTATCAAGTATGGGGACAGTGATGTCATGTCCAAACTTATACTGCAGAGCATCTCAGAGCCATCCCCCAGGTGAAGCTAATGTTCTTTCTCAGCTTCTTCTTCTAAAAAGATTTTTACTTTTATTTGCAAGCAGAAAGATATAGAAGAGAGATAGAGAGAATGGGCATACCAGGACCCCAAGCCACTGCAAACAATCTCCAGATGCATGTGCCACTTTGTGCATCTGACTTTTACATGGGTACAGGGGATTGAACCTAGGATGTCAGGCTTTGCAAGCAAGCACCTCTAACTGCTGAGGCATCTCTCAGCTTCTTCTCTGTCTGTCATGGTTTGATTCAGGTGTCCCCCACAAATTGATTGATCGATCCTCAGCTGATGGCAGTTTGGGTTTTACAACCTCGCTGGAACTGTGTTGTTGGTGGCAGGCTTATGGGGGTTATAAGCCAGCTTCCCCTTGCCAGTGTTTGGCACACCTTCCTGCCATTGTTTGCAGTGCTATGGTGGAGGTGATGTCCAGTCTCTGCTCATGCCATCATTTTCCCTGCCAGGATGGAGTCTCCCCTCGAGTCCATAAGCCAAATAAACCCTTTCCTCCATAAGCCGCTTTTGCTTGGGTTCTTTCTGCACAGCAACTAGAAAGCTGACTGCAACACTGTCCTTCTGGGCTTCTCCCCATCTTACATCTTCCTCCTTCTTGCCAAGTGATCACGGGCCAGAATACCTATCTGGGACTCTTCCCAAGGAACTTTGATCTAAGACACTGCTGGTCACCATGACCTGCAGTAATAACCCTTACGGTGTGCCAAGGCTGTTACCAAGTCATTCAGTGGCCTTTCTGTCCCCCACTTAAGTAATTAGGTAGCTCTCAGGGCTTATTTTCTAGCCCTCTAATCAGAAGCTTGCACCAGAAGGACAGGATGATAAATAAAACAGAGGGTAGTGGCGCAGTATGCAGGTGGGCGACGGTCACCTGGGAGCTAAGTACAGCAGGAAGCTCTCTCTCCAACCCAGAGTCAGGTTCTCAGGCTGGAGGCACTAATTCGCCTCTCCTTGCTGCCTTCGTGCACCCTGAGGTCAAGAGGCTTAATAGCAACGAAATAGCATCAGTCAGTGCTGCTTGCTACAGAGGTGGCAAAGCAGATCTGGTGAAGGCTGGGGGCGTGGGAAATAAGAAAGAGACTTAAATTGGTTCCTGCCATCGCATCCTAGATAGGACAGGGCAGGAAGGCACTGATGTGTGTTAGGATGGGTGCCTGTCCTGGCCTGTCCTTACAGAAACAAACCGGCAGCCAGGAATGGATGTCGCACCCCACTGCCTTTTGCTCTAGCTGTTTCTTGATAAAGATCTGTTGGTATCTGAGCTTTAATGCTTCTGTCTGCAGTGAGGCTCACTGGAAGCTCTCCAGAAACCTTTTTTTTTTTCCAGGCAGGGGATACTACACATCATGGAGTTTAACTCCTTTCCTAATTCTCCATTGACGCAATATGTGGCTTGCTCTCTCCCTGCCAAGTTCAAGGGGACTTCAATGAGTTCAGTGACTGGGAGACACCAGGTTAACTATAGACAGGGTGACAGGGAAGCCTGGACAGAGGGTGTCAGGTACAATGGGGGCTACTTGGTTTCTTTAATTTACTTCCAACTATGTTTCACTGAAAAAAAAATTTTTTTGAGCAATCTTATGTATCCCAGGCTGGCCACCAAGGATGACCTTGATCTTCTGATCCTCCTATTTCCACCTCCTGTGTTCTGTGATTATAGGCATGTGCCATTACTCATCATTTATGCAGCTCTATGGACCAAACGCAGGACTTTGTACATGCTAGGCAAACCCTCTACCACTGAGCTACATCCCCAGCCCTAGTTTACTGATTTCGAGACATATCAGGTCTGGCTAAATTTTTCTAGCTTATTCATAACTAGACATGTTCACGTAGATGTCTAACATGCACTCTATTAAACCAACACACACACACATTCTCTCTCTCTCTCTTTCTTTCATTTATATCTACACACATAACTAATGGATTTTATTTCCTAGGGCAGTGTTCAGTTTTCAAGACAGCTCAGCAGACAGTTTAGAGTTCCCAAATATTGCCACCCAGTTTCTGCTATTATTAATATCTTGCATGAAACATTAGTTCAATATTGTTGAACCAGTATTGATATATGATTATCAACTAATGCCCACATTTAATGTCAGGGCTCATTCTGTTCTACAGTCTACGAATTCTGACCAGTTGCCATTATTGTCTCTCTGCTTTTGACTCTTCTAGACACTCAGATACTGAGAACCGCACAGTGCATAGCATTTTCTGATGGCTTTCTTTCTCAGTCTACACAGTTAAGCTTCTTCCATGGCTTGTCATAACCTGATTTCTGTTCTTTCTCTCTCCTATTCTTCCTCCCTCCCTCCCTGCCTCCTTTCCTTCCTCCTTCTCTTCCTCCCTCCCTCCCTTCCTTGACTCTTTCCTTACTTCTCTCTTTTTCTCTTTTTGAAAGGTTCTCATGTATCCCAGGCTGGCCAGCCTCCAGTCTTTGCTGTAGCTGAGGATGACCTAGCATCCCTCACTCTCCCGCCTCCATCTCCCAAGTATTGGAATTACAGGGGTGTGATATCATTTTATGCCCCTCTGGGAATCGAACTTAGGGCCGTACTCATGCTAGACAAGTCCTCTACCAATGGAGCTACATTCCTAGCCCCAAGGCTCATCTTTCACTGAATAGTGTTTCATTGTTTGGCTCTGCCGACCCCTTGGTATATACTAGATTTTGATATGAGCCAGATGAGGCTAAGAATCCATGTGATTTTTTTATTTTTTTTGTTTCTTCTTTTTTCTCCTCATCTTTTTTTTCAGATAGTCTTTCTCTGTGTAGCTCAAGCTATCCTCAAACTCATAATCCTCCGACATCAGCCTCCCAACTGCTGAGATCATTAGGGTAAAAATCAGTTTTTATTTTCAAGGATTTACTTTTTAAAAGGACATCATTATGCTGCCCAATCTGGCTGGCCTCAAACTCCTGCTTCAGCCTCCCTAGTTGCTGGTACTACAGATGTATGTCACCATGCCAGGATTTACCTTCCAGGAGCTTCTAGTCAGGGTGACAAGACAGTCACACGCGAAGTCACCTGAAAACATTAAGCAGTATGGCAGATGAGGAAAGGCCAATGGAGTAAACAAGCACTGCCACAGAGCAGGGCACAGGGGCAGAGCAGAGGAAGCGCCCTGCTGAGGGGTGAGGAAGAGGCTGGCCCAAGACCAGGGAACCAGGAGGCTCCTCTCTGTGTTTGTTTTCTCGGCTTTCAATCCTGTATCCGTTCTTTCTGGTTGTGGACAGTGGAAAGAGAAGCAAAGAGAAATGTTGTGTCCACAGTGTGTCCTCAGAGTAGGAGCTTCTGTGGGTGGGCCTGCTCCCCAGGTGACTGACAGACGACACGCCACAGCAAGGGTTAAATTCCACCTCAAGGGAGTGCACACAGCCTCTTCAAAAACCTTTGCTTTAGTTGTTTATTCTCTCTCTCTAGTGAAAGAACACATCAGTCATCCAGGGACAGGAACCCAAAGAGAATATGGTTGCCATGTTACCTGCCCTAGTGTAATGGGAGAGCTGAGGTTCCCAGAAAGTTGGGGTTCCCAGCTAATTCCAGTACACCTTCAAATTTCAGAGGACCCGGATTCTTATTCTATAAAATTAAAGAATTAAAATTATAGGCCAGAGATCTCTAGCCACCAGTGAGGAGAGAGCATGTGGGGGAGGTTTTAGCCACATATTTATAAAATCTGTGCTGGCCCAGCAAGGGAAAGAAGGAAAGATATAAGAGGGCTCCCAAGCCAGGTGTGGTGGCGTACACCTTTAATCCCAGGACTAGGGAGGCAGAGGTAGGAGGATCACCATGAGTTCAAGGCCACCCTGAGACTACAGAGTGAATTCCAGGTCAGCCTGGGCCAGAGTGAGACCCTACCTCGAAAAACCAGAAAAACAAAACAAAACAAAACAAGGTTATGGGCTGGAGAGATGGCTCAGCGGTTAAGGTACTTGGCTCCAGTGCCTAAGGCCCCCAGTTCAATTCCCCAGTACCCACATAAGCCAGACCCACAAGGTGGTGGCCCTGGTGTGCTCTCTCTCTCTCTCTCTCTCTCTCTCTCTCTCTCTCTCTCTGTCTCTTCTCTGCCTGAAAATGAATAAATAAAATATTTTTAAAAAAGAGGGCTCCCATCATGAGGGAAAAGGTTCATGTGGGAAAGAACCCCAAGGCCCCTCACCACAGCCCACTCTGGCTGTGGACAGACATTTGGAGATTCAGATATCTCTCTGCTGGGGAGTCAAGAGGAAAAAGAGAACAAACTTCCGGTCCCAGGTGACTATATCCCCTGGGCGAGGTAAGTCAGAGGTCCACCTGGTTGGTCTATCTTTGACCAATCAATTTCAGAATTAGGTTTGAAGTCCATTAAGAGACACCTCCCACACAAGGAGAGGGGCTCAGGCATGAGACAGTGGAACCTGTCTGAACATACAAGTTCAAGGACACTCCTGTTACTTTTGGGTCCTAGTTACCTTAACCTGTCACACTGGCAGAATTACCACCCAAGTCTGAACCAGTCTCATCCAAGATGGCTCCAAGCAACACTCCCTGGCAGCAGCTTCCTGTTTCTTCCTCAGCTCAGCATACCTGAGTCTAATAAAGAGGCTCATCCAACTTGGATGTTTAACCCACAATGGGCCTGACACGTTTCTGCAACTCTGTTGGTTTACACATTCTCCTGGTGCCTGAATCTCCAGGTCCTTGCTTTAGTAAGCTCTCCCTCTCCCCAGGCTCTGTGTGTGTGTGTGTGTGTGTGTGTGTGTGTGTGTGTGTGTGTGTGTGCCCATGCCTTCTCTCCAGGTTTTTTTCCTGGGAGATGCCTCTGTGAAGGAGATTATCTCCATTCTCCCCTCCTCCTTTCCAGCCAGGCAAGGAAGAAAATTCTTTTCTGGTTTGAACCTTTTATCTTCTCCTCCCCCTGGATCCTAATCTCATAATTCATAATTTGCACTTCTCAGAGTTCATGTTTTGAATTCTTTGCTAACTCGGATAAGAATCCAAAAGTTGGGGTCCAAGAACCTGAGACCTCCTGCATTTTTATGGAATTTAATCCCTTCCTGGACCCAGAATCCTGCATCATTAGGAGACTTTTATTTTTTTTTGAGACAAATTCTCCCTACATAGCCCCTCCTCCCTCTGCCTCCCAAATGCTGGGATTACAGGCATGTATAGCCACACCCAGTTTTAGAAGCCAAAATTTATTTTATTTATTTATTTATTTATATTTAATTTTTTGGTTTTTCAAGGTAGGGTCTCACTCTAGCCTAGGCTGACCTGGAATTCACTATGTAGTCTGAGGGTGGCCTTGAACTCATGGTGATCCTCCTACCTCTGCCTCCCAAGTGCTGGGATTAAAGGTGTGCACCATCACGCCCGGTTTATTTTTATTTTTAATATCTTTATTGTCAATGATTAGCTACATTGTCTGAGCAAATCTTGGGATATCCCTCCTCTCTGTCCCTATCCCACTGGGGACCCTCCTTGGTGGGCATACTGGATCTGTCCATGAGGTAGGGGGTTATGAATAGCACAAGAGTTAGCCAGTTGTTGCTTAGTGTGTTCTTGCTGAGGGGGGCCATGTCTCTAGATATTCCCCCCACCATGGCTCTTATAATCTTTCCGTCCCCTCTAGAAGCCAAATTTTTTAAGGTCTTTTTTTTATTGTGGTTATATATATATATATATATATATATATATATATATATATATATATATATATATA
>PVHP010044379.1:0-14126 GCA_004024765.1 Zapus hudsonius
CTCTTGTCATTGCTGCTCTGTTATCTAAAGATACTTAATCATCCACCCTCAAACTCAGTGATATAAAGCGGCTGTCATTTTACTGTACTCATGACCCAGTGGGCCAGATGTGGGCAGGCAGGGCACGGAGGGAATGTCTTGTCTTTGTTTCCCAATGACTGAGGCTGCAGCTGGCTGGCTCAGAGGGCTGGAGATGGTGAGACATCTTGCCTGGAGTCACATGTCAGGGACTTCACTTGTCCTCCAGGTAGTTAGTATCTGCTAGACTAGAATGTCCTAGCTGGCTCTTTTTTTTTTTTTTTTTATGGGGAGGAAAATACTTATTGAACAGATCCAGGGAAAGAAGTTAAGGGAAAGCTGGCCCCCTTTCACAGAAGCAAGCAGAGACAGAGACAGAAGCCCACCACCAGCACCACAAGCAAGCACACTCCAAACTAACAAAAGGCCTAGCTGGTTCTTTTACTCACGTATTTGATGTCCGCACTGATATAACTCTAAGAGCTGGGAATTGGCCAGTTCTGTCCTCCCTCTCTCTCTCTAAGTAATATAACTATAGCTTCTTGGGAATTTCAAGAAATACGGGTGTGTTAGTGAATTTCTCATCACTGAAACCAAATACCTGAGAAGAAGCCACTTCATTGAGGAAGGATTTATTTTGTCTCACGGTGAGGAAGGCACGGTAGCGGTAAAGAAAATGGGTGGGCTTTCTCACATTTCTAGTGGACCAGCAAGAAAGGAAAGCCTGAGGCTTGGAAACAGGGCTGGGCAGTAATGTAGCCCTCATGGCATGGCCCCCACGCCCATGGCCCAGATGGTAGAGAGCTTGTCCTGAAAGCTCGAGAGCCTGAGAAGGCCCAATTCACCTTGGATTCAATTCCCCAGCACCCACCTACATAGCTGAGCACGGCCATGCCTTCTGGAACCAGTCCTGCTGGGAGCAGAGCTAGAATGACCTAGGATATTCGTGGCTTTTGTAGCTTTCCTCTTACATTAAATCAGAAGGATGTGGGTGACTAGTAGAAAGTTGTATAAATGATGGTGAATGTCGTTTAGAGCTGCATAAAAAACAAAGAAACATTAGATCCAGGGTGGAGGCGCTCAATTTTGATCCCAGCACTCAGGAGGCAGAGGTAGGAGGATCACTGTGAGTTCGAGGCCAGCCTGAGATGCAAGATCAGCCCGGGCTAGAGTGAGACCTACCTCAACCCCCTCTCCCCCAAAAAAGGACACTAGAGAGAGAAGGGAGGCATCTGGGAGGCAGAGGAAGGAGGACTGCTATGAGTTTGAGGCCAGCCTAGAGCTACAGAGTGAGTTCCAGGTCAGCCTTGGCTAGACTGAGACCCTACCTTGAAAAAAAAGAAGGAGGAGGAAGAGGAAGAAAAGGAGGAGGAGGAGGAAGAGTAGGAGAAGAAGGAGGAGGAGGAGGAAGCGGCGGCATTGTAGGTGCCTGGGCACTGCTTACTTGTGATCCCAGCACCCTAGATGCTGAGGCAAGGGCATTGAGTTTGAGGGTAGCCTGGGCTACATAGCAAGACCACATCTCAGGAAACCAAGGGCTGGGGTTACACTTCAGTGGTAGGCTGATTGTCCAGCATTATGAAGGCCATTGGTTCAATCCCCAACATGAAAACATTCAGATGTCATCTTTACTCTGGAGGAAGCCAGTTGCCATGTTGTAAAGACATTCAAGCAGGAGGAGCTGAAGCTACTAGCCAACAACCAGGTCATCATGAATACAGACCTCCAGCACCAGCCACCCCTTCAGATGACTACAGCTCCTTATTCCCAAGAGACCTCCAGCCAGAACTAAGCAGCTCAGTGGTTTCGGGATTTCTGACTCACAGAAAAAGAAACAATGTTCATTATTGTTTGAAGATGCTCAGTTTTGGGCTAGTTGGTTACACAGCGAAAGAAAATGAAATCGCACCCAGGCAGGGTAGGTTTGTGCCTATAATCACAACACTTACACCACAAGTTCAAGGCCAGCCTGGGTCTACAGAGTGAGTTCCAGGTCAGTCTGGGCTAGATGGAGATCTGCCTCAGAAAACAAACAAGGGCTGTGGAGATGGCTCAGTAGATAAAGGTGCTTGCTTATAAAGCTTGCTGGCTCAGGTTCAATTCCCCAGTCACCCTCATAAAGCCAAACCCAAAAAGGGATGCAAGTGGCTGCACACACACACACACACACACACGAATAAAAAAAAAAAAACCCAAAACGATAAAATCTACTCTATTGCTCTTTTTTTAAAAATATTTATTTTAGAGAAAGAGTGCATGAGCACACCAGAGCCTCTTACTGCAAACAAACTCCAGATGCATGTGCCACTTTGTGCATCTGGCTTTATGTGGGTACTGGGGAATCATATCTGGGCCATCAGGCTTTGTAAAGCAAGCCTCTTTAACTACTGAGCTATCTCCCCTGCCCATGTCTAATTGCTCTTTCCAAAATATTCAGATGTTTCAAATTCATTTGGATATGAAGAATGGGGATTATGGAGCTAGGTGTGGTGGTACATGTCTGTAATCATAGTACTTGGGAGGTGGAGGCAGAAAGATCAGGAGTTCAAGGTCATACTCAGCTATGTACTACTGAGTTCAAGGCCAACCTGGGCTACATGAGACCCCGCCTATAAACAAACAAACAAACAAAAACAAACAAACAAACAAAGGGATTATAGGAATTTGGAAGTCTGTAATATCTCATAAACAGGCTTTCAAATATATTTGGTGCTTCCAGATACTGAGAGAAAGGATTATCATTTAAGGTTAAATTGAACTTTCAAAATTAGGATTTATCTTTATCTTTATTTTATTTGAAAGCAGAGAGAGATAGAAGAAAAACAGATTTAAGAGAATGGGTGCACCATGGCCTCCATCCGCTGCAAACAAACTCCAGGAACTGAGTATTGAACCCAGGTCATTAGGCTCTGCTTAACTTGAGCCATCTTTCTAGCCTGGATTTTTTTTCTTTCTTTTTTTCCTTTTCTTTTCCTCATCTTTCTCTCTTCCCTTCTTTCTTCTCTTTCCTCTCCCCTTTCCCTTCCCTTCCTTTCTTTTTTCTTTTTTTTTCTTGCCATGTAGATCAGGCTAGCCTCCAACTCTCAGTGATGTTCCTGCCTCTGATGCCAGAGTCCCGGGATTACAGGCATGAGCTGTCACACCTGGTTTAGGATTTCTTTTCTTTCACTATCTAGGGCAAACTGAATTGGCATGACGAAATCAGAGGTGAAACTGTGCTTTTGCTGACTGGACTACTTGAGTTAAAGTCCGTGAATCTACAGAACAGAAGCTCCATTCTGGCAGGGCAAGAAAAACCCTGATCAGTGGTGATGAAAAGGTGGTGGTAGTCCAGGGCTGCCAAGGGGATGAGGAGGTGACTGTCCAGTCCTTTGCTTCTGTCCCTTCCCTTCAGCCCTATAAGGTTGCCTTTGACCTTAAACTCATTGATGTGACTCTTTTTTCTGTTTCCCAAATCCCCTTTTCCTCCCACGATACCTGTAAAATAAGATGTACATGTGTTTAAGGATCTTAAAGGTGAAAACAAAACCTCACTTCTACCTAAGCAGTGCCTGCTTTTTTTTTTTTTTGTTTTTTGAGGTAGGGTCTCGCTCTAGCCCAGGCTGACCTGGAATTCACTATGTAGTCTCAGGGTGGCCTTGAACACACAGCAATTCTCCTACCTCTGCCTCCCGAGTGCTGGGATTAAAGGCATGTGCCACCACGCCCGGTTTGAGCAGTGCCTGTTTTTGAAGCTCTTGGTTTTTATCTTTCCATATGGTCCATGTTTGCTGCAGTCTTGGAAAGCAGAGGCACGGTATGCCAACTACAGATCCAAGCCACCCAGGAGTAGTTATTATTTCAGGATTCTAGAATTGGGGGAACACCTGTACACCAGGTGACACTGTTATGAGATTAGTTGAACCAGTACAATGGGTGGGGAAGGGCACTTCTCCCCTAAAAGCTTTGATAAGTTCTTTTAAGTGGTCCCACCCATTCTGATTAGAACAACGGTGTGATTTGCTAGAGTCCTCCCAGATATCCAACCATGCCAGCCCAGAAGCACCGCAACAGCGTCACTCTGAGATGAGGACTGATCTCCAGCAGCAGAGTTAGGGAGAAAAAAGGTTGACTGACCCGTCGACTTCTTAACTCACCTTAAACATCCATCTCTGCTCCCAGCGCAATTTATTACTGAGACATTTGCAGATTGCACGAACCAACTTTCCCCAGAGGGCCTTCCTTCCCCTGCCCTTCCTCATCCTCCCCGGTTTGAGACTGAGCTAGCATTTGAACCTCTGTCTGGGGGATTTTTCGCAGTCTCGTCTGGCCTCTTCACCATCCATCCCAGGGCAGGACCAGGGCCCCAGCCAGGTCTGCAGAGAATGCCCACCCCAGTCTCTCGCGTCTTTCCTCCTGATGGGGGACATTTAATAAGGGTGTGCACGAGCCCTGAGCAGGTTTGGGAACCCACTAGAGGGACCTGGGGAGGTGTTTACCCGACATTCTCAAGCCCGCGGGCGAGCAGACCAGCGTGGTGCCGAGCGCGTGGGCGGGGCACCGAGGGGCGTGGTCCACAGAGGGCGTGGCTTAGGGAGGGCGTGGCTTGCTGCGGTCAGGTGACGGCGCGGCGGGCGGCGTCTGCAGCAGACGTGGAGGGGCGCTCCGGGGGAGTGGGGGCTTGGGGCTGGCCGCGGCCATGGGGGGCTTGAAGGACGAGCTGCTCAAGGCCATCTGGCACGCCTTCACCGCGCTCGACCTGGATCACAGCGGCAAGGTCTCCAAGTCCCAGCTCAAGGTGGGCGCCCGGGCTCGGGTGGCCGCAGGCTTCTCCGCGGGGCTGACCGGGGCCCGCGGCGGGCGGTGGCCGCAGGGAGGGAAGGGAGGCCGGGCGTGTGGCCCGGGGCCGGCCGCTTGGCTGCGCGCCCGCCGCGGGGAAGCCGGGACCGGCCGGGGACTCGGCGTGGTCAGCTTCCTCCTGGCCTGGGGACGGTGCGCCCGGGCCATGTGGGTCCCCGAGGGGCGCTGGGGAGCCGGGATCGTCTGTGCTGAGGTCTGAGGGCGACCGATCCGCTTCCCTGTGGGATGCCCGGAGCCCACAGAACTTCCCACGGTCACAGCCTGGTGGGTAGCTTCCCCAGACAGCCTTCCCAGAGTTCCCCCTTCACTCGGGGAGAGCTGGGGACTTGCCCAGGGCCACCGGGCCAGCCCCTTCGGCAGCCCATCTGCCCACCCCGGGGCAGTAGTCAGAACAGGACCACCCGGTCCGGCCGCCTCCGGGGTGCGCCTCCTGTGGGGCTTGGGGCGGAGAGCTGGTCACTTTGCTTTGGGAAGAGCTTCCCTTCCCGCCCTGCGTCCTCAGGGCTGGAACCAGCAGCCCCGATCTTTCTGGCACCCCCGCAATTGGCAGTTGCTTTTGCCGAGTTGTTCCTGTGCCTGCCAAAGCCCCCATGTACTAAGTCAGAGTGTAAGGTACGTATAAAGAGAGACTTGTAAGTTGAGTAAACCCCAGCAAGGAAAGGGGCACTCAGCCAGGAGAAATTGGCAGCTTCTTGAATGTCTAAAATATAGAAACAGACAAGAAGAGCCATTCACAGGCATTTTTCAAAAATACACATTTTGGATCTGAATGACTGGTTTTCTTAGCCTCTTCTGGGAATACATTTCTGAAGGTTGGGTTTGCTTTGTATAATATTGTGCAGTAAAATGAGGAAGTTCTTTTAAGTAATGATGGAGGCTTTGGCAGCCTTGAATTTCTGATCCTACTGCCTCAGCCTCCTTAGTAGCCGTGACCCTGAAGAATTAATATCTCCTTGTAGTGAATATCAGATAACTGATTTGCTAAACAGCAGACTGAAAATTAGATATAAAAATGATGGCTTAAATTCATCATTTTGGGAAGCTATGTGAGTATTCTACAATTTTTTTTTGTTTGTTTTTTCCAGGTAGGATCTTGCTCTAGTCCAGGCTGACCTGGAATTCACTCTGTAGTCTCAGGGTGGCCTTGAATTCACAGCGATCCTCCTACCACAGCTTCCCGAGTGCTGGGATTAAAGGCGTGCACCACCATGCCCAGCTTCTACAATATTTTTTGACCTTTGTCATTTTGAATTACCTTCTAACTTTTTTTTTTTTTTTTTTTTTGGTTTTTCGAGGTAGGGTCTCGCTCTAGTCCAGGCTGACCTGGAATTCACTCTGTAGTCTCAGGGTGGCCTCGAACTCACGGCAGTCCTCCTACCTCTGCCTCCTGAGTGCTGGGATTAAAGGCGTGCGCTACTACCCTGGCCACCTTCTAACTTTTTAAATACTTTATTTGCAAGCAGAGAGACAGAAGAGAGACATATATAATGGATACTGTGTTGAACACTGCTCTGCTTGGTGCTAAGGATGTTTGAGAGAGAAAGAGGACTCTTGGCTCACTACGTATAGATTATTTTGCTCAGACAATTGGCCCTGTACTTAAAAACACGTGAAGTCTAGCCAGTAGTGGTGATTCCCACCTCTAATTCTAGCACTCCGGAAGCTGAGGCAAGGGGATTGCTGTGGGTTTGGAGGCAGCTTGGACTACATAGTGGGTTCCAGAACAAGCCAGTACTATATAGCAAGACTCCCCCCCTTTAAAAAAAATTCATTAATTAATTTGAAAGAGAGAGAGAAAAAAGAGATAGAGAGACTTGGCACACCAGGACATCTTGCTACTGCAAACAAACTCCAAATGCATACACCTCTTTGTGCATCTGGCTTTACACGGGTACTGGGGAATCAAACCCAGGCCAGCAGGCTTTGCAAACAAGGGCCCCTAGCTGCTGAGTCATCTCTCCAGCCCTCCATACTTTTTTTTTCAAGGTAGAGACTTGCTCTAGCCAATGCTGACCTGGAATTCACTCTGTAGTCTCAGGGTGGCCTCGAACTCACAGCGATCCTCCTACCTCAGCCTCCTGAGTGCTGGGATTCAAGGCATGCACCACCATGTCCCGCCTTCCCCACTTAAAAATATATATATATTTTTTGGTTTTTCGAGGTAGGGTCTTACTCTAGCCCAGGCTGACCTGGAATTCACTATGTAGTCTCAGGGTGGCCTTGAACTCATGGTGATCCTCCTACCTCTGCCTCCCAAGTGCTGGGGTTAAAGGCATATACCACCATGCCTGAATATCTATCTATCTATCTATATTTAAATGAGAGCCATTTATAGGTAGATTTCATAATCTAGGAGACTATTAATCTTCCACTTGAAAGTTATTGTTATTTTTGCGTCATAGTGTAAGTTTGCAGAAGTCATAGTGGAAATAGGTATAGGATATATTATTGAAATAGAAGTAATTTTTATTTAAATTAAACTAATGTCAAAATTATCATATTTGTTAGCATTTCATTGTTCTTGTTGAAACATACTGAATCTTCAGTGTTACTTAGTTACAAGCAATTCTAAGATAAAGTAAGACAGGCTATTTAAACTATATATTTGAGTAACTTTTATAGTTCACATGTACACATTGCATAAAATCTTTAAGACTCAAAAGGACATTTACAGAAGTGAAAAAGAAGTTTCTCTTAGCCCATATACTTTCCTGCCATTATGTTCTTTCCAGAGTTCTCAGTGCACCTTTAATTAATACTCATTGTTATATGGTAAGTGGTTTCCTCTTAAATATAGCCACTTTAGTGATATTTTTGTGACCTCTATTATGAACTTCACAACTGTGGTTGCAGTGTGAATTATATGTCAGTACTGGAAATGTCTTAAAATAAGTTTATTGGTTGTTTTTATATCATGTTGTTTTTAGAAACAGCTCTTTTAAAATTACATTTAAAGCCGGGCATGGTGGCGCACGTCTTTAATCCCAGCACTCGGGAGGCAGAAGTAGGAGGATTGCCATGAGTTCAAGGCCACCCTGAGACTACATAGTGAATTCCAGGTCAGCCTGGACTAGAGCAAGACCCTACCTCGAAAAATCAAAAAAAAAAAATTACATTTAAAGTAAAGGAGACTATAATGGTAGTGAGGAGCTACATGAAACAACTTTTAGAGTGGCAGTGTGGTAGGTCTTATTTTCTTGATAGATTTCTCTCTTTTTTTTTTTTCTTGAGATGGGGGTCTTACTCTGGTTCATGCTGGCTTCAAAGTCACAGAAATTGACTTGCCTCAGCCTCCCAGGTGCTGAGAACAGGAGTGAGCTATCATGCCTGACATATTTTTCAGAGAAAAGTTTTTTATTCTTCAATTTGTGATTGCCATGCATATCTTGTGAATACTATCATATATTCCCATGTAGGCATTTAGTCTCAAAAATCTTAATCAGAATAATTAATTACAAAATCAATTGATCCAGGCCAGAGTATTCAGCTGAAATTAGAAAGGAAGCAAAATGCAGCAAAGGACTTTCATTGTTGAAACATGGTGCACAAAGATGGAGTTCATTCTCATGAGCTTGGCATCTGTTGTATTCCTAGTCTTGTGTGTTATGTTGCTATTAGCCCCTGTGGTAAAAGCTATTTCTGTTGAGGAACAAAACAATTAAAAAAACTTAGAGGCTTAGAATCATGAGCAAGACTACTAAAGTTTTTGTAATCCAGGCGTGGTGTTGTCTCACTTCTGTAATTCCAGCACTCAGGAGACAGAGGTAGGAAGATTGAGGATTAGAAACTAGCCTGGGTTACAATAGCAAGTCTTGTCTCAAAAAGAATGGCTTTACAAATATTTTTTCATATATATGTATATAAATATGAAAATGGAGGTCTTACTGTGGTTCATATGTATATGTGTACATATATGTATATATATATATATGTACGTGTCTGTATGTGTATTGTTGTTTTGAGGCAGGGTCTCACTCTTGCCCAGGTTGGCCTTGAACTCATGCCAATTCTCATACCTTAGACTCCTGAGAACTGGAATTAAAAGTGAACTCCCAACCTTTTTCCTATTGTCTTGTATGTGTGTTTGTGTGTGTGTGTGTGATTTGCAATGGTGGGTGTGGAGGTCAAAGGGCAACCTTTCAGTGTTGGTTCTTGCCTTCTACTTTATTTAAGACAGATTCAATCTGGGTATGGAGATTCTGTACTCTGAGGAAGAAAAAGGAGAGAGAGAGAAAGAGAGAGAGAGAGAGAGAGAGAGAGAAAGAGAGAAGTTGGCATTGGTTGAGACTAAAGAAGAGATTTCATAGTTTTGTTAAAGGAGCAGTGATATACAGGATAGCAGACCTGCTTTGGGGAGTGTTGTAGTTATTGTCTCCTTGCTGGGACAAAGCACCTGACCAAAAGCAGCTACAGTCTTGAGAGGAAGCTTCATAGTGGCAGGGGAATGCATGGCACAGGCTGGGCATTAGCTCTGCCACAGCAGGTGGAAAACAGCAACAAGAGAGTGAGCTGAATCCTGGCAAAAAGGAGCTGACTGTATAACACCTTTAAGCCCTTCCCCAGAAATACACTTCCACCTATAAAGCTTCCAAATTGCCTTCAGCCAGGTACCAAACATTCAAAACATATGAGTTTATAGGGGACATCCGATTCAAACCACCACATCCCACCTCTGGCCCCTGTAAACTTAAGACCATCTGTGATGTAAAATGCAATGTATTTTGTCCAACTTCAAGAGTCTCCATAGTTTTATCAATCCCAACATGGTTCAAACATCCTTATAGTCCAGAAACTCTTAACTGTGAACCTATAAAACCAAAAACACAAGTTACATACACATAAATTCACATTACAAAAGATGGCATTGGGACTAGCAAGAAAAAATTTAAAGCAAAAACAAACAAACAAACAAACAAACAAAAATGGGGTTAGAGAGATGGCTCAGCAGTTCAATATACTTGCTTGCAAAAGCCTGATGGCCTGGTTTCTATTCCTCAGTACCCATGTAGCACCAGGCGCACAAAGTGGCACATGTCCCTGTAGTTTGTTTGCAGTGGCAGGAGGCCTTGGCATGCCCATTCTCTCTTTTCTCTCACAAATAAATAAATGCACATTTAAGAAAAATACAGGGCAATCATCAAATCCTGTAAGTCCAAGTCTGACATCTCTAACCAGTGACAAAGTCTCTGGGGCTCTAATTCTGACCCTCCAGTTGGGCTGCCCACAGCCTGGGAAAAACTTCATCCTGACTCTATAGCTCTCTTTGGTAAAATCCTGGGTTCTCCACTGCAGTTCATGGTTCATCATCATGGCTCTGTCAGATCTCTATGCAGGGACTCCAACAATCCTGCCTCACATCACCCAGTGACCATTTCCAAAAAACCGTGTTGTAAATTCAATGACCCCTTCTGTAGTAGACAGCTCCATGTTGCTGAGATGAACATCCAAACCAGACACCGTTTATGGGAGGAAGGTTTTTTTTTTTTTTTGCAAATTTATAGATCCAAGGGAAGTTCCATCTATGGCAGAGGAAGCTGGCTTTCATTCATAAACCCACACATAGAGAAACCACCATCAGCCAGCAAACATCGAAAAGCAGCAAGCACAAACCTGCAGAAAGCAGGGACATAGACAGAGTTCAGGCCTCTCCACAAACTTTTGGGCTGGAAATTATATCTGCCCCCAAACACACCCTATGGCTGGACCCCAGGATCCACCCCCAGTGACACCACCTCCAGCCAGGTGGCTGCAGACCTAAGTTACAAGCTTTAATTACCCCCCATGACTCAGGGAATTTATTAGAAGAGGGGTGGAAAGATTGTAAGAGCCATGGTGGGGGAGAATATCTAGAGACATTGCCCCCCTCAACAACTACACACAAAGAAAAAAACTGGCTACTTCTTATAAAATTCATAACCCCCTACTCCGTGGTCTGGTTCAGCAATCCCACTGAGGAAGGCCCCACTGGGTTGGGAATAAGGAGGAGGGAAATGGGGGTACCACCACAAGATTTGTTCATACAGTGTATTTAATTATTAATAACAAATAAATTATCACATTCCACCTCTGGTCCCCAATAGACTCATGACTATCTCACACTGCAAATTGTATTCAGGCCAACTTCAAATGTCCCCATAGTTTTTACCAACTTTAAGATTGATCCAAAGTCCCAAGTCTCCTCTGAGATTTAAGACTGTCTCTTAACTGTGAATCCTGTAAAATCAGAACAAGTTACATGTTTCCAACATATAATGGCACAGAGTAAACATTTCCATTGCTATAAGGCATAGCAAGGAGAGGCTGGGACAATACAAAATCAACAACCATCAGGTAAATATGAAACATCTGTAGTTCAAATCCGACATTCATAACCAGTGATGATAGTCTCTGGATTTTCCAATTTCAATCCCTCTAGCTGAGCTTCTATCCCAAGCCAACAGCACTCCATGGTAGCCCTTGCAGTTCCATTCCTGGAACTGTGTGCACTTCATGATCCACTAACATGCATTTTTTTTAATGCTTCCAAAACCAAGCCTGGTGTGCATCCGTATACAGTCATTTGTATTTTGAGGGGCAATAAATCTTGACCTTGAAGAGCAGGTTTTTCCCTTTCTTCATGTCATCTCCTTTCAAAAGGGTTTGCATTTTTACCCTTCAGTCTTTCCTGGTTGGAATTACCTCAGGCATCTTTTTCATTGTTAATGGTAGTAAATTGTTTAACAACAGCAGTTTAGTAACCTAAAACCTGTCTTTGTGCCAGTAATTTTAAACTTGCTTGAATTTTTCCAAACTTTAGATTGTGTATTTTTCAGTTGTATATCTTCTGCCAAGCACATCAGTCTGTTATTTTCAAATTCAGTCTTGCTCAAACTCTCTGGGCATGGGCAGCAGAATGAAGCCAGCCTGATGCCAGTAGCTGAGTTCCAACAATGTTCTCTGCTGTCTTTCCTTCCCCTTTGATAGTTCATAAGCAAACCTCCACAAACCATCCTCTCTATATTTAGCATTTTCAAACTCTTACCAGGATAACCCATAAAAATCAGCCTACTGCTCTGGAAGTCATCTTTGGAAGAAGCTGGGTCCCGTTTGTAAATCCAAGCTTAGAAAAACTACTGCCAGTCAGCCAACACCATAAAACAGCAAGCAGAAACCCAGGCAGAGCTCAGACCTCTCTGTACACTTTTGGGCTGGAGGAGGTGTCACTGGGGGCAGATCCTAAGATCCAGCACTAAGGTGTGTTTGGTAGTGCTGGATCTTAGGATCTGCCCCCAGTGACACCTCCTCCAGCCAGGAAGCTGGAGACTCAAGTTACAGTCTTGAATAAAACACCTGACATTCATTCAAACTACCACAGCCTGGGAAAAACTTCATCTCTGGTCTATTGCTCTCTTTGGTGGCTGGTAGAATCCTGGGTTCTCCACTGCAAACCAAGATTCATCCTCATGGCTTCCTCAGGTCTCCATGCAGGGACTCCAACAACCCTGCTTCACATCCTCAAGTGGCCTTTTGTTATATTACCATAGTACTAGGTAGGTGACAAAATTTGTTAATCCAGAGATGGATAAAGCCAACTTTGAGGAGCAGGAAAACTCTTGTTCGTATTCTTCCTTCTGTCCCAATGCAGAACAGCTTGTGTGGACTGTGGTTAGCTGACAGCCTCCAGCTACCTTTAGGTCCATCTATGACTGTGTAACACTTCTCCCCATAGAGGGTTTCCTATAGCTAAACTGCTCCAGAGCTGCTAATGGTGTCAAGTTTTTTTTTTATTAGTGTATATATTTCCTTTTATGCTATTTATTTATTTTTCTTTTTTGAGGTAGGGTCTTGCTCTAGCCCTGGCTGACCTAGAATAGTCTTCGGGTGGCTTCAAACTCACAGCAGTCCTCCTACCTCAGTGTCCCAAGTACTGGGATTAAAGGTATGCACTATCATGCCTGACCTTTTATGCTTTTTAATAAAAAGTAACACACGTTCCCCCACAAACATATGAAACAGAAATGCTCACCTAAATGAAATTTTATCCACATGAAGAAGTAAAACTTTGTCAGCACCACACAGTCTCTTGCCTGTCACCGCACTGATGTCCTGCCCTCTTCCCAATCAGGTTTTCCTGACTTATAACCAGCTTCCTTTTCCAAAAGTAGTTGTAGGCAGCCATGTTGTCCCATGTGACACGGCATGGTGGTGATTGAGCTGCAAGCCTCCAGGTGTGCACTGAGCCACAGACCCCTGAGTTGTGCACCCATGATGCTGCATGGGTGCTAAGCCTGTCCAAGCCAGAGCAGAGGTGAAGTACTTCCTGGGCCAGAGTGTGCTTCGAAGTCCTCAGGACCCAGTGTTTGGTGTGAAGCTATGACAGCTCTTTTTCCCAGTCCTGCCTATTTCCCCATCCCTTCCCAGGTTTCCCCCCATCCCCACAGTGTTTCTCGTAAACTTTTCCACTCTGAACACTGCCTCACTTTCTCCTCCTGAGATTCCTCATGGCCAGGTCTCTCCCATTTCTGGCACTTGGCAATCTGGATCACCCATCCTTTTCACATTAAAAAAAAAAAAAGGTTTCTTTTTAGCCGGACATGGTGGCACACACCTTTAATCCCAGCACTCAGGAGGCAGAGGTAGGAGGATTGTTGTGAGTTCAAGGCCACCCTGAGACTACATAGTGAATTCCAGGTCAGCCTGGGCTAGAGTGAGACCCTACCTTTAAAAACAAACAAACAAAAAGCTTTATTTTTTTAAAATTTATTTGCAAAGAGAGGGGGAGAAAGAGAGGAAAGAGAGAGAGAGAGAGAAAGAGAGAGAGAAAAAGAGAGAATATGAATGGATTAATGGGCACATCAGGGTCTTTTGCTTCCTTAAACCAGACATACATGCCACGTTGTGCATCTAGCTTTACACGGGCACTAGGGAATCGAACCTGGACCACCTGACCTGGAATTCACCATGGAGTCTCAGGTTGACCTTAAACTCACAGCTATTCCTCCTACCTCTGCCTCCTGAGTGCTGGGATTAAAGGTGTGCACCATCACATTTTTGATCCAATTTCTAATTTCCTCAAAGGTGACTTTAGGGGGCCATAGCTCTCTCCTTTACCCTCCCAAGCTGGATATTTCCCAAATGCCTGAGTCCTCTTTGTGCTCTTCCCATAAAGTGATAAAGTGCTTTCATCCAATAGCCTTAGGTCCCTCTATTCTAATGCCTCTCATGTCTCTTTCTGAAACTGACCTCTGGAAGGGTCTCTGGTTTCTGTTGCTAACCAATAATATTCACCA
>PVHP010044380.1:0-14140 GCA_004024765.1 Zapus hudsonius
ATGATGTTAGTCAGAGATATCAGATATGTGCGTGATTACCAAAGCATGCCCAGAAGGAAAACACAGAGTTTTAAATTTTGCTGTTAGAAGAAGAAAACATCAAAATCAGAAATCTACATCTATGTAGAAAAGTCAGAAAAGCTCAAGGAACCTAAAAGTTAAAAATAGAAAAATTTCTAAAACTAAGAGTAAAGTTCAATAGCATAGGAAACAGAAAACCAGAGAGAGAATTACCACAGTCAAAGGGGATCCTGGGGCTGGAGATGGCTCCTAGTTAAAGCAGCTGCCTTCAACTTGCAAAGCCTGATGGTCCCAGCTTGATGATTCAGGGCCCATGCACAGGTGCATGCATCCAGAGTGGTGTTTTTGCAGTGGTGGGAGAACCTGATGTGCTCGTTCTCTCTCTCTCTCTCTCTCTCTCCCTCTCTCTCTCCTTGCAAATAAATAAATTAAATATTAAAAAACTATTTAAAGAGGATCTGGGCATGGTGGCGCATAACTTTAATCCCAATAGTCAGGAGGCAGAGGTAAGAGGATGGCGATGAGTTTGAGGCCAGCCTGGGACTACAGAGTGAGTTCCAGGTCAGCCTGAGCTAGAGTAAGACTCTACCTGGGGGGGGGGGGAGATGATCTTTTTAAAGAGTTTAATAAAACTGAGAAAGTCATCAAGAAAAAACAATTTAGCTATACTAAGAATAAAATAGATGCCAGGATAAAAATCCCATGGCATTAAAGAACTAAGATGTAAATTGTATTTCAAAACTGTTGGGGCTGGAAAATGGCTTAACTGTCATTAAAGGCTCTTGCTCGCATGACCCATCCTCCTCAGCACTCAAAGAAAGTGTCCCACAAATCTGTCATTTCAATGTGCCTATGGCAATGGGAGGGCCGAGCCAGAATCCAGAAGCTTGAAAGCCAAAGTAACAAGAGAGATCCCATCTCAAAAGAGTTGAAGAAGAGGAGGCTGTTCTCTCACCTCCACAGGTGATCCATGACAAGGATGTGCAAGCATGTGTGTGCACACACACCAAAATAATAATAATAAAATAATAATAAAGCAACTGTTGACCACACCAACCTGCCCCTAGATAAAGAACAATTCCAAAACCCCCTGTCAGGCATGTACCTTGAATCTGAGCTAGTCAATCTTCCCATAAAGAAAACCAAAGACGTTACCAGCAAAAAAAAAAAAAAAAAAAAAAAAAAACTATGGACCCAAATCCCTCATTAATAAATATGCAAAAACTCCTACCAACATTTTAGCAAGTTGAGAATGAAATGACATAGATGAATAATACAGCATGGCCTCGTGGGGCTTAGCCCAGAAAGAAAGGTTGGGTGAACGCTTGGAAATCAGTCAAATGTAATTGACCATATTCCCAGACTCACAAAGAAAAATTGAGTTCATCTCAAGGTTGGAAAGCAAAATTCGCTATTGACTGTTGATTTAAAAAACTCTAAGAAAGCAAGAAAACAAACTTCCTCCTGCTAATAAAGGGGTCCATGCTCTACCTGATTTCTCCTGAGGGACAGCAGGTCAGGTAAAGGGTGGCACAGGGTGTAGCCTCTTTACCTCACCTGGGGGACTCAGAGCATAGAAGCTTCTAACCCATCAGGTCAAGCAAGACAAAGAAATTAAAGTCCTATGAGTAGAAAAGACAGAAGTAAAAAAGCAGTGCTTATTTGGGGATGGCATAGCTCTTTATGGAAAAGACTCTCAAAGCTACCAATTAAGAAACAAGATACTAGAGTAAATAATTTTGTTTAGGAAAGTTCTAGTATACCAGATGGCTATTAGAAAATCAGTTTTATTCTAGAAATGAATGACAAAAAAAATTATAGATTCAACATGTCACCAAAGGAGACCGATGGGTGGTCGTCAGACAGTTGCACACACCAGAAGACATGAAGCACCATTCAGCTTTAGGAAATGCACATGAAGACATCAGCAATTTCATGCCAGGGAAGAAACGGCCTACCAAAGGAGCCTTGGCAAAGCTGTGGGGCAGTCTGGTGCTCCTGCCCCGCTGGTGGAAATGTACAATTCCACCCTTAGAAAATGGTTCAGCCATTTCCTAAGGAGGTCCACACACACTCTGGGTCTGACCCACCATGCCATCTGAAAGAAGCAAGAGGCGCCCATACAAAGCTATGCTTGGCTTCAGAGGCCAACCTAGGGCATGGTCAGCGCACACTGAGAACAGCACGGATGCACACCTGCAGCTGCATACTCAGCAGGCCACGGACACCTGCATTACAGAGCAAGTGGAAGGAAGAAAACCACTGCTACATGGAAGGATGGGGATGAAATTGCTTCACTCCAGAAGCCGGCATGAAGGATCGTGAACCTCACAGGCCTGATTCCACAGATCTGACATGGCAGAGGGTGTGAGCCAAGGTACCATGGTGGGAAGGAAGCACACACCTAAGCATGTACAGTTGGAAGAGTTGAGACCCTTGGCAAAGGGGCTTGGTCACACCTCCCAGGGTGAAATACATCACCCCGCGGTGTACACCATCTCACAGGATTTCACATGGCGATACATGTCCTACCTGCACGATGCTTTTAGAAAGTCTCTTCTCATCAATTATTGTTCTTGTATTTTAGCAACAATACTTACAAATTGAAATGTAAAGAAAGAATTCCATTGGTCATGACCTGAAAAAAATGTAACATTCTGTGTGCAAGCTTAACAAAAGACATGCAGAATCTCTATAATTAAAATGAAATCATTTTCTGTGAGGGTTTTTTTTTGGCAGATGCAAATTGTTGGAAACATCTTCATGGATTAGAAGACTCAAGGTTGCTGACATATTCTCTGCAAATTATCAATTCAGTGCATGGTTCATGCTTTTGGAATTAGAAAAAAACAAGCTACTTCTGAAATACAAGTGGAAATGAAAGAGTATGCCTCCAGAAACCCAAAGAAAGCTGGAAACACAGTTAATCGAGGGCTTCAGCACCTGAGTCAAGACCTACTGCAAGGCATCATGGTTGAGACAGTGTGCAATCACCACTGGGTAGGTGAGCAGGTGAAGGAGACAGCAAATAGAACCACAGCAATTCTTAGACAGGCAAGTGACTTTTAACAGAGACACCAACCAATGCAGTAGGGAGCTAAATTCAGCAAATGGCACTAAATCATGGGGCAAGAAAAGTTATCTTGATTTCTGTCGTCATCAGCCTCACGACACTGGGATGAATCTCCAGACCTGGCACAGTTTGGGGAGGAAAGTATTAAAGTAACAGATCCAGAGGAAGTTCAACAATGAAAGGTTGGCCCCCTTTCACAGATCCAAGCAGAGAGAGACCCAGCACCAGCAACTCTAGCAAGCACAATCTAACTACCAAACAGCAGGACCGCCAGACTTGAGCTCCAGCTGCTCTTTGCATATGTATCACTGGAATTTTACACCCACCTTAGAAATACCCTAGGAGGCCAGGCCAAGGTGACACCTCCTCCAGCCAGGAGGCTGGAGACAAATTTTTAATACACTTTTGAATCTATTGGGGAACATTCAGTCAAACTACCACAATTCCTGACCCCGACTCCATAAAAAAAAAAATCATTTGTGGGTGGATCCATGTGGAGAACCGATATCTACAGAGCTGTAGAATGAAATCCAAGAGCAGGCAATGGTCTATGAGAACACAGAAAATCATGGCCATAAAGGAAAATGGAGAATTACAATTGTGATGGTTAGGTTTTGTTGTCAACTTGATCTTTTTAATTATCTTGGGTGGGTCTCTGAGGATGTTTACAGGAAGGCAGCCTCTCAGTAGGGGGAAGGATGTAAAGAAGCTCAAAGAAGCTAGAAGTAAACATCCTTTCCTATGTGAGCAGTGCAGGAAGGAAATTCCAGAGATTCATGAAGCCATTAAGTCTGGGGAAGGGTTGTAAGACCCCACCCTAAGGCTATATAAAGGGGAAGAAATTCTCTCCTTGGCCTTCCTGCCTGTTCCCTGTGTGTGTGGTGTAGGTGATGGGTTTTCTCTCTGCTTGGACCTGTGAAAGAGGGCCAGCCTCTTTCGCAGTTATGGAACTTCCTGTCAATCTGTAGTTACAAATAAATAACTTCCTCCCCCAAATTGTGCCTGGTTTGAAGATTCATCCCAGTGGCGTGTGGCTGACTGTGACGACAATAATCTAAATTGAAAGCTGACATTGATTGAGAGGCATCATTATAATAAGTTGGCCAAACACAAATGTTTGCAGAACACTTACTTGACAAAAACTTATACCCAAAATAGGTAATGATTCAAAGTCGCGATGTCTGAACAAGGCCTCAGTGAGCACGGCCCCTCTGGAGGAAGTGTCCCTTCACACGAGGTTAGCCATATGCTTATGTTCTTGTCCAAGAGAAAGCAACAGAATCTGTTTATTCACCGTGGACATAAGAGAATGGATGGACACACATCAGATGTACAGATTGCTGGGCAGCAGAGGGAGGGAGAGCCTTCTAGGATTCCCTTTCTAGAAATTTCTAAAATGGAGAGAGGTCACAAGAGTATGTTCTGATGGAAGCAGTGTGGGCTATCAGGGAAGAGAGGGCACTGAGGTGATCTGTGTGCTTCAGGATGTCAGTGACAACCTCAGGGGCCCGGATGTGGCTCAGGGGGAGAGCACTTGCCCAGCGTACACCAAATCTTGATTTTATTCTCATCACAGAAAGAAAATGAACGTATGTAAACCTCAACCCCCAAGAGCTAGGAGCAATGCTGGAATCACAGAGAGGGACTTGGAAGAACCCAGACAAGCCTGTGCTAACAGTCAACATCATTGAGTTCCATTCAAGGATTTTGTTTATTTTGTGCCATTATATTATTTTGTTTATTTGTGTGCGTGTGTGCTTGTGTGTATGTGTGTGTTTCAAACTTCCATAATAAACTAAAGCAATTACTAGAAAAAATGTTAGTTGGCTTATACAACCAGTCCCAATACTGCAGATAAGAAAATTAATTGACCCCTTTCAAAACCAGTGAGTCCCCAGCAGAAGGCTTCTCAGATCTGGGACTGTCCCATCCATGGTGAAGTATCAGGACTACTATCTTTTTTATAACAAAGAGCAGACCAGCATCCTCATGTCATTGCGTCCACTACCCAAGTCCCTGGGCCAGTGACCTAGAGGCTGGGGCAATTGCACAAGAGGTTATGGACATGGCTCTGAACAAACGTAAGCGATTTCTCTCCCCACCTCCTACTGATGAGAGGAAAACTCCGAGCCTGACATCCACGAGGCGTGTGGACATCAGTTGCACGTATTAAGTGGAACATGTTCATCATAAAGGTCGTCTGAGAAAAGTGAGGGGCGGACAGTGACAGGGAGACTCTTGGAGGCCGAAGAACACACAGCTGTAACTTTTGAACATCTCAGGCCTTTAAGAATCATGAGGGAACGGCCTCTGCTGGCCTTGCTGACCGAGGGAAGCCGGAGGTGTGGGAACTTCAGGGTGACAGAAACTAAGGGGGTGCCTTGTCTAAATATACTAACAGGGATACGTATCGGTTATACTGGTGAAATTCCTGCAGGAAAGATTGCATTCTTATGAGGCTCCTTTCCCTACAGAGAGAGAGAGAGAGAGAGAGAGAGAGAGAGAGAGAGAGAGAGAGAGAGAGAGAGAGAGAGAGAGAGAGAGAGAGAGATCCCAGCAGGTAGACAGGGCATGGCCTCTGACAATGACCTCATATTACATTGGAGCTTTGTCCCATCTCCAGTAGGGTTTTAAATTTTAACCCGGCCAGAAGCCAGCCTCTTTGATTTTGTTTGTTTGGCTCTGAACTAACAAGGTGGAGGAGGTGAGTGTCTCTCCTCGACCCTGCAGGGTTGGAGGGAAGGGAAATTTAATCTAGAAAGGGATCATAGGTTTTATTCTTTGATTTTTTAGAAGTTTTTATCTAGTTTTTCTTTTCCTTTCCTGGTGGGTTTTTTTTATTAGACCACGTGGTAAGAGGTGGCCTTTTTTTCCCCCCACAGCTTTGTAGGACAGCCTAGCGGAAGGAGGAGCTCATATACCAATTGAAACAATACAAACTCCACACTGTGCGACAGGAAGGGGCCCAGGTGACGCCACCAACACTCACCTGTTATGGATTTGCTGGAGAAGCACGAAGCCAGGAGCTGGGGCCATGGTCGGTTCGGTCACCTGAATCCAGGGGTCTCAACCAGGACAAGAGGACATTTTCTACAGTCTCTGTGCTCACTCTCTGTACACAAGGCCTGCCATGGATACACCTGAGCTGCTCTGTCCCGAAGGCTCATCATGCTGACAGGAAATGGTGAGTTTGGGACAGGTGTGTGGTTTCGCCTGTTTCCAACACAAACAAGTGGGAAGAAGATGGGTTTGGGATTCAGAACATGCGAGTCTTTCTCCTAGAGGACAGTGACCAGGTGAGACACCTTCCAATTAAATAAGCCAAGCTCTGGCCCTCGGGCTGGCAGCCTGATGACACTTGTCCAGTGTCTCACTTCCTCAACCTAGTTTTAACAAGAAATGAAATTTATCAATGGAGATGTCATGACAGTCGTGAAAGAACGTGTCATATGGAGATTTGGGTCATTCTCATTTCGCGGGTGTTCTGAAGCTACTGATGACAACAGGACCAAAGCGAGGGGGCCGAAGCAGAAGAGACCTAATCCAAGAGGAGTCATTACTGCAATTTCCCCCTCTCCACTCACTGGTGAAGGCTCGTCAGTCACAGGACCGATGGCTGCACACACAGACGGGCCCCTGGGGTCTACAGAGCCCTGGCCTGGCATTACATGGCATGGTGTGAACTATCAGAATGTCCATACGCTCCAGGACAGGTGGCTCAGACTGTGATCAAAGACACCTCAACAGAGCAGACAAGGAGACGGGTCCTCTGAGCAGGGCTGATGGCCGTCAGTGTCTAATGAGGAGATCGAGTGGCCAGAGTGACATCCCAGAGATAGTCTTCCAGAGAAGAGGCACGACAAGAAATCTCAGCTCGAGGCTGAAAGGACGACAGACAGGGAGCATCCCACTTCTCAACTGTGTCAAAGCACAGTTACCAGCCACCAAGACCAGAGGGGTTGTTACCTACCACTGGGGACCATCCAGAGGTGGCTGCCATGCCCAGGCCCACAGCAGAGAACCTGATGCAATGTCTCTTGCACATGATTGCAGGTGGGAACTAACACTCTGTGCCCAAGCACGGAACACGCCTCTGTCCCAGTGAACCCATGCGGTCTACAACAGCAGCCAGGGCCCCTGGGAATCACAAAGATTTGTTCATTGATAAATCGATCTAAACTGAGCAAACATAAGTAAGCGAGGTTGGGTGGGAGTGTCCCCGCTGTCCCCTGGACTTGCTAACTCTGCCATATGCAGGTCCCTGGAGCCCCGGGAGCAAGCAGGGGGATCATCTTTGAAACAGCCACAGGGAGGGAAGGCACCGAAAGTCCCTGCAACTGTTCCTTAGTGTGTAAGCATCTTGTCAGGTCCTGAGGGCCAGGGGGACCCAGGCAGAGCAAGGAGACGCTGTCCCCATCTCCAACATCTCACAGACCAACTGGAAGAGACAGATGGTAGCTCTAACAAAGTAGGTAAAGAACAACAACACCAAAACCCCACGGAAATACAAAATCCTAGAGAGTACAGAGCCAAGAGGTTGACTCCCCTGGACCAGAGGGGTGGCTCTGTGAGAGCGGTGTCCGCAAGCTGATGAGCATGAGGAAGGAAGGAATGAGGTCTCTGAGGAGGAGAGAAGCAGGGATGGGCCCACAGAGTCCAGGAGCTCCACACCTCCGTATGCAGCAGCAGACCAGCCATAACAGCCAGTCTGAGGGAGAAACCTTTCCAGCTCTCAGCCTCAACCTGCCAGGCTCCCTCCAAGCTGCTCATGACAGACGAGTCCTCACTAGAGGAGATAGCTCAGCTTTTCCTTTCTTTTGGTCATGGATATGTACTTACTTTGATTCTAAACATTCGCCATAGATAGATAGATAGATAGATAGATAGATAGATAGATAGATAGATAGATAGATAGATAGATATAGAGATATGACTGCTAAAGAAGTTAATTGTGGAGTTTAAATTGCTGAAATGACTGTTCTTGGTTTTTGTTGTTTGTTGTGGTCAGCTTTCTAGTTGCTGCACAGAAAGAACCCAAGCAAAAGCGGCTTGTGGAGGAATGGGTTTATTTGGCTTACGGACTCAAGGGGAGACTCCATCCTGGCAGGGAAAAGGATGGCATGAGCAGAGGGCTGGACATCACCTCCGCCACAGCACTGCAAACAGCGGCAGGAAGGTGTGCCAAACACTGGCTAGGGGATGCTGGATTATAACCCCCAAAAGCCCGCCCCCAACAACACAGCTTCATCGAGGTTGTAAAACCCAAACTGCCATCGGCTGAGGATCGATCTATCAGAACACATTCAATTGTTTGTGGGGGATGCCTGTATCAAACCATGACATTGTTGTTTTGTTTTCTTGGGGCTGACCTCAAACTCAAGGCACCCCCAACCCTGCCTCAGCCTCAATGCTGTGATGGCAAGTGTGTGTCGCCTAACCCAGCTACAGTGCTTTCTGAGAAGACGAGTCATTGTTGACAGCATGTGGTATTTGAGATTGGAGAAGGAAGCCATGAAACTTGAGTATGACGTCAGCGATTCACTCACCACTGACTTGTCTCCTGACTATGGTTTATGAAGCCATCTTTGAATTCCTTCATGGAAAAATATTTGCTTCACCCGAGTTGTCTGTGGTCCTTCTCATACTGAAGGAAGAGCACAGCCAGGGAATAGAAGATAAAATTGAACGGGGCCAAAAAGCAAAAACAGCCAAAGTTTACTGAACGATGGAGCTCTCATTAAACTGATGCGTTGTCCATGGCCCTTATGGACACCCCGAGGAGGGCAAGCCATGTTGCATTCTACTTTGCTCCTGGGGACTTAGCATGGGGCTAACTGAATCCATATTTCATACAGAAGATTATTTAGTGTGGGCTGCACCCCTAAGGGAATCTTTTGACTGAATTCAACTCCATTCTGTTTTGGATTTTTATAAAATCCCCCAAACCTCCAGCTGACCTGAGATTCCATCATTAGATACTTATTTCGTAAATATTTGGCACATTTGGGATCTTTTTCTCTGTCCTCCATGAAAACAAATCATGTTGGAAAGAAGCTATATTTTAAAACATTTACTCTTATAAGAGAATTCATTGAACAACTAGTTGAGAGAAAAGTACCAAAAAAAAGGACATCGCAACAGGCAACCAGGACAAGAGACTGGCTGGGAGACCCCGACGGCTCCCAACTTAGCTGGAACATCAAGTGCCATAATTTCATTCTCAGTTATCTTCTGCTTCTATCCTTCAGCTCCCAGGTCACTTGCTGGCCAGGGAACCAAACCTCAAGGGCAGCGCTTGGGCTGACTTTAAGGGAAGAACTGGGGATCAAGGGATGCTGGTTCCCCCTCTGGCGTGCGTGTCCTTGGAAGGGGTACTCCCCAGAATCTCCTGGGGTGGTTCTCAGCCCCAAACTCAGTGCAGGTGGGAGACCTTTACGGTCTTAACTCCTCTCACCAGCTCCCAAACTAAAAAATGTGTCAGTACCATCTTCCAGTGACGTAGCATGTTGTCTACAAGTGAGATAGGTCGCCTTCATGGTGGCCTCTGTTTAAGCAAATGAACCAAGCCAGGTGTGTGCATCTGGCTCTTTCCCTGCTCCCTTCTGGAACACTCGAGAGGAACATGGATATCCACATTGCTCAGGAGTAGACAGTCCTGGACACCTTTACAGACCGAGTCAACTGGGCCCCAATGGATGCTGGGAACACTGACATGTATAAGCAAGGTCTCTTCTCGTTGCCCCTTGAGCCTACCTACAACAGTTTCATCTGTAACCATGCTAAGTGATGCAATTTAATTAAATAGAAAATAACGGAAAATAAACAGCAAATAGACATTTTAAAAAGGTGGCGGAGTCTAGAGAAAAGGGCCAGCAGACAGGCAGGCGTGGTACAAGGGAGGTTTTTTTCACTCACAACTTATTTTTGCTTAGATCATAATTGACTTTATTTTGAAAGAAAAATGTTAGAAAATCTAGGTGTGTGTGTCGGGGGTAGAGGGTGCTGTCACGGAGTTTTCTACAATGGATTGAGCTGAGGAGGTTAAAGGGCCAAGGCGACAGATCACCCAGCCAGGGCTGGAGTAAGAACCCAAAGCCAGGGCCTCCTGCTCAGGCTTCTAAGTACTCCCAGGGCCCTCCCTGCTCGTTCCCTGTCCCACTGCGGTCCCCTATGAGGCTGCACAGATAGAGTCGAGGTTCACACTCTGACTCTGCAGTTCGCTGGCCTGGGCCTGAGCCAGCTGTGGCTCTCAGAATTCTCAGAGGAAGGCAGACTCTGGAGTTTCACCCCTGCACCATCACCATCACCCAAGGCAGAACAGATGCTTTCCACACAGTTCCCCTTCCTGAGTTCAGGCCTTCCTGAGAAAGCAGCTCTGGTTCAAGGTGAGATTGTTCACTTTTTGGTTACTTGTTTGTGTTTGGAAACAAGCCCTCTCTCTGTATCACAGGATAAAGTTGAACTCATGAGAATCCTCCAGCCTCAGCTTTCCAAGAACGAGGAAAGGTGTGTGTGAGTGGTCACGTCTGTCTTAGACCTTTGATGTCTCACTACATGGCACCGTGGAGGACAACATGCCCTCTGAACAACCTGAACATGGAGCATGAAGGCACCTGCTGAAGTCCACACAGGGCCCCGGTGAGCAGAGCCAGCGGACCAGGGCCAGGAGGTGTCCACGGTGGTCTGCCCCTGGGGTGGGAGGAGAGAAGATTTGCAAGAGGCTTGCAGACCACCCTCCACAGGAAGAGTGACCAACCACCATTTCTCATAAAATCTGGTAAGCAAGACCTGTATTTTGAAATCTGAAGTTGCCAAGTCTTCTCTATTTTCTTGTTTAAATCCCAAAGAAGTACGAAAGTCTGAACGATGATGAAACACACGGTGGCCTGTGAGAAAATGCGAGGCAACACCTGGCTGGAGCCTTGGTGGCTCTGTGGTTTCCCAAGATGCCAAGGTGTTCAACAGTTCATTGCAGCAGCACTGCACAGTGATGACGAGTGGGCGGAGCCTTGTCATTCAGGGTCACAATGCTCCACCCACAGCACTTCATAGGTTTCAAAGAAACAAGGAATGGAGAGGAGAGAGAACAAAGGGAAGGGGAATGGGAAGGGAAGGGAAGGGAAGGGGAAGGGAAGGAGGTCTGTAAACCACCAAGAAGCTGGTGAGGCAAGCTGGAGCATATGGTAAGTGAGAAAAACTACAATAATACAAGGTAATGAGCTAAGAAAGGGAGAGCGTCTAGAAGTTAAAGAAGATGCTGCTTGTGTGAATAAAATTACATTTAGAAACTATAGTTCAACATGCCAACTTAAGTGTGCATTAGATTCAGTAAAAAGCCAAGCGTAAAATGCATAAAAAGCAAACCACAGCACAGAGAAAGAACTTGAGTCCCTGCAGATGATAGCAGAAGACAGGCTGAGGCTGTCAAATGATTAGAGAGAAGACACAAAGGAAGGTCTAATGTGCAGTAAATACTCTTCCAGGAAAGACAGCCCTTAAAGAGGCAGTGACTGCACAAGTCCACAGAATACAGAAAGCTGGACAACGGTACAAGGACTGAAATCATTTCTGATGCTTTCTCTCACTGATGAAGAAATAACCCACAAATAGGCAACAAAAACCTAACCAGAAAACCCTCAAGATTCATGAAACGTTAGCAATACACCTCCATTTAACCCATGGATCAAGGAACAATCCCAATGGATATTAGAAAATACTTTGTATTGAGGACTAGCAAGAATGTAGTATTATAAATGTATGGAATGCAGCCAAAGCCACGTGTTGAGGGAAATTAATAGCCTTACATGTTTGCATAGAGAAATAAAAGTTGTAAAATCCTTGATTTAAATATCCACTTTGCAAAGTTAGGAACAGAAGAACAAGTTAAACCCAAACCAGAGAAAATAAAATAATTTAAGAAAAACATTTTTATAATGTGGAACAAATGAATAAGAGAGACAAATAAAGAAAAGGGGAATTTTCCTATTAAAATGTAAATTAATTAGCAATTTCTGGAAAATACTGCTCCAGAAAGACAAAGCAGTTGAAAAACCAGAATTCCCAATGTGAAGAATGAACAGCAGATTATTTTCACAAGCGTGAGAAAGGTAGTGATAAAGTAGTCTAAATAATTCCTTAAAGATTATTTTGAGAATTATGAAATAGAAAAATCTCTTTCAAAATCACACAAAATGACTTGAGTAAAAGAATGCCAGAAATATCAAAAGCTCCACATTATTGAGATTTAATTTGCAATATAAATTTCCCAAACCTTCCCATCCCTGACTCAAAATTATCTCCAGACCCAAATGATTTTATTCATGAATTCCTCTAAATGATTTTTTTGCAGAAAATGGTACCAATCTACAGACACCTGTCCAGGAGCTAGAAGAAAAGAACCCCATTGAAAGTCACTTTACGAGATGATATTCATTGTGGTGATAAAGCCAGACCCACAACCTCATGGGCAACTCATGGCCCATTGGCCCTTGGCACCAGGACACAGAAGCATACCCGGTAAGGCAATCCAAGCAACAGCCCAAACAAAACTGTACCAAAAATGAAAGATGAATGAAAAGAAAGAATCTGAGCAGGCTTGGTAGGGAGAGGTTCAGGTAGACTTCTTTTTTTGGGGGAGGGCAGGCTTGTGGAGGGGGGAAACCCACCATCAAGAGCATGGTCGCAAGGCCAGGGAGAGGGAGAGGCTTTGGTTCTGAGGAGTAGAGGAAGGAACCCTTCTTATAAGTTTTGGGGAAGAGGGAGGCTCTAGTTCATATGATACAGCCTTCCTGCTGGGAGCCATGGAGGTCCTGGACAGGAGTGGGGGAGGCAGTAAATAGGACCTAGGGCCATCACTCAGGTGGCCTTGGGGAAGGGGGTTGCTTTCCTGCTGGGCTCTTCCTGGCAGCTCTAGGATGGGTTTCAATGGCTACCTCCCTTCAGAATGACAGCAACTGAGTTCTGTCACAGACCTAGTGGGCACGTTGCAGGAATGGGTGACATCAAAACTCAGTGAATAGAGGACACTTCCCCTCTTTTCCTGAACAATCCAGCTGTTTGATGGAGCCAGGGAGACATGTAGGAGGAGCCAGAGGGGCCCACAGGAATGTCCCAGAAGGGTCCAGGTAGGGTAAGGACAGCACACACCCCGGGATGGGCAGGTGGCAGGAATCACAGGCAGCTGTCATGTGACCAGCAAGTGAAGCTTTGTAGCAGATGCTTCCATTTTCCCTTATTAGAGGAGAGTTGTGAGTGTAGAACAGGAGAAAAGGAAGGGGGGACGCTGGATTGGAGGGGAAGGTTCAGAGGGAACTAGTAAATGAGAAACCAATGATGGGTAGAATGATGGCAGATACATAGAAAATTAGGCTAAAATAGAATGTATGTATAATTTGCATTTGTATGTGTGCATGTGTATATATCTATGAAAATGAATGCATACATTTTGTGTGTGTGTGTGTGTGTGTGTGTGTGTGTGTGTGTGTGTGTGTATGAGTGTGTGCTCTTCAGCTCCCACACACTACCCAGTTCTACCTGAGAGAACCCAACTGCGTCAAATCTCAACCATACACTCCAAAATTAGTCAGAATACCCATCTCCAGAGTTTAGCATCAAACATCACTTTCTGTAAGAGAAGTTCCTGGACAGACAGGGTCTTGTGTTCTGGGGCAGGAAAAGTGCCCTGCTTCTTCCAGACAGCAAGGAAGTGCTCCAAGCAGAGTGGGCCTTGCCTGTGGACACCAAGCTGCTGAGTTCCCACTGGGCAGACTGGGGACAATTTGAGCCTTGAGGTGAATAATGACAATCACAGATTATGTCCCATTGAGAGGAATCAGAAACCACTTGGCCTTCAGAAACTAATTAAGCAATTAGTTTAAAACTTGATGAAAAATAAGATACCCAGAGTTTCAGAGTGCCTCCTACAAAATGCTTATTAATTATGAAATAGATATGTGAGGGAGTGCAGTGGAGAACCTGGCAGGTACCACCTTAACCACACGACAAAGTAAACATTATTAATAAATCAGTGTAGAGTCCTGGGTCAAC
>PVHP010044381.1:0-14129 GCA_004024765.1 Zapus hudsonius
TCCCCCACTCACCATCTTATATTTAGAAAATATTTTTATTTATTTATTTGCAAGCAGAGAGGGAGGGAGGGAGAGAGAGAGAGAGAGAGAGAGAGAGAGAGAGAGAGAGAGAGAGAGAGAGAGAGAGAGAGAGAGAGAGAATAGGTGTTCCAGGGCCTCTAGCCACTTCAAATAAACTCCATATGCATGCACCTCTGTGCACCTGGATTTATGTGGGTACTGGGGAATCTAACCTGCACCTTAATCACTTAATCACTGAGCAATCTCTCCAGCCCCCCACCATCTTATTTTTCGGCCCAGGGTCTCTCACTGAACCCAGAGCTCACCGATACAGCTAGATTAGCTAGTCACCGGATGCCAGGGATCCTCCTGTCTCCACCTCCTTAGCTCTGACTGTAGACACACCCGACCATGGTCAGCATTTATATGGGTGCTGAACTCAGGTCCTCATGCTTGTATGGCAAACCCTACCCACTGGGCCATCTTCCCAGCCCCTAAATGCCTGTGTCCTGATTTCTTCTCATTTCTCTCCCCGTGACATCCTGCACGTTCCTGCTGTGATGGACTCCAGCTCAATGTGACTTTAAATGCTGCTCACTAACATACCAGGAGTCTGTGATAACATTTCCCCAGTAAACACGTCCCATTAGCTGGCCAATTAGCTAATTCTGTTTTGCTCCATTAAAGTAGCTACTTTGGTCAGGACCGCATCAAGAACACCTGCAATCCCCATTTACTGTGCACTTTCTGGGCCACATTTCCAGCCCACATAGGTGATCCCCACAACCACCCAGTGAGGCAGAGACAGCTGCGGACGGCACACTCCACTTTCTCTTCATTATGGAAATAAAATGTGTCTTTATAAAAGCCATTCAGAGGGATGTAATGGAATGATGAAAGACTTCCTTTCTCTCCCTCTGATCCCACGATAACGAGTCCCCAGAGACAACGCTCTCCTCCACCTTCCCAGAAATGTTCTGTGCCCACCCAGATACCCTAGGAAACGGAGTGGAAATTGATTCACTATTGTGAACTGAAGTTCTTTGAAAAAGCCACGTCTAGGCTGAAGATCCCCGAAGACTCTGGCTGGACAGAAGCTCAAAGTGGGAGCAAGGAGATGCCATTCTGCCCGCGCTGGTAAAACTGGAACTCACATCTCATCCACGATGGCCACCAGGGACACTGCCCAGTGGGACCTGAGTCCACGAAGCCATCAGGTGTCTCTGACACACCTGAGTCTGATAACAAGGTTCACCCTAATGGGAAGTCTGAACTGTATCAAGCAGGCTGACCATGTGGGCCAGCCCTGTTTCCCTTCCTGTGAACATTGCAAGTCTGTCTCCCGGGAAGAGGGGAGCGCACCTCTCTCTGCCTGGATATTTCCCAGTTTGCCTTCTGAGTCTAGCTTTGGGGTGTTTCTCGCTTTGATTGCACGTCGGATGTAAGATTTTTCTTTGATCTCTGAATGCTTCACTAGTTCTTAATTGTCTTTTATGTGAAGGAGATCTTTTTTTTGAATTATAATTTTAAGTTTTGATCCCTTGGTTCTTCTGCTTTGCCATCCACGTGTAGGTGAACGTGCCTCCTCCAGGGTGCTTCTGTTCCCTGAGAGTTCTCTGTGATGGACATTCTTGGGGCTCCCCCTCCCCTTCCAGCTGGGCTTGGTCCTTCAGCTAGCTGCCTCCTTCCTGGATCTTAATTCCCCTACAATCAACCTACTAATCATAATTTCTACTCAAATAAACATCATAATTCATAATTTACCCTTATCAGAGTCTGTTTTATTTATTTTTTTGCTAAAATTGGATAAGGACCCAAAATTTGGGGTTCACAGACCTGGGGAGACTCCCATATACCCCTAAATTCTGCATCAATATTTGGCTCAGACTAAACTCCCTCTCCCCTTTGGAGCAGCACAGTGCTTTGCATGGGGTGTATTGACTCAGAGACCTCCGATTTGTCTGGAGATATTTCATGTATGTTTCGCTGCCAGAATATATTAATCTATGGGATATCTCCATCCTTCTCACTTTACAACCGGAGACTCCGAGGCTGAAGAGATGAAGAGGGTTCCGTGGGCTTCTCCCTTCTGGGACAAGTTGACATTCTCGTTCTCAGGAACTCAGGACATGGCCCTCTTTGGAAACTGGGTCATTAAAGTCATAATTAGCACAAATGATGCCCTTATCCAACACACATGGTTGGACAAAGGACAGACTGACTGACGCAGAGGGATGGTGCTTGTGAAGACATACAGAGGAAAAGACACACGGAGCCACGTCTCTTCAGGAAAGGGTAGACAGCTAGAAACTTCCAGAGGCTAGGGAGAGGCCTGGAAGGTGTCGGAGTGTGGCTCAGTCAATATTCCGATTTCAGACACCTAGTCTCCAGAAAGGCAAGACAATACATCGCTGATGTTTTTACCCAGTTTGTGGTGCTTGGTTGCGCTAGCAGAAGCCAGATCAGAGCTGGTGTGTGGCGGGCCTTGCACTTGAACTCAGACAGGCACGACCCTAAGGCAAAGCTCTTAATGAAATAGAAATAAAAGGAACAAACAAACAAACAAAAAAATAAACCCAAAGTGCATGTGCTCAGAGACACAGTGCCTGTTACTTGGCTGAGCTGTCAGATTCTCCTTGAAGTTGCGGGTGGCTTCCACCAGGGGGCAGAGCAGGACCTCTGCACCAACTCAGAAGGCTGCGCATTAACCGCTTGGGGCTTTGTTCACAATTTCTGCAAAGACCACAGTCCGAAATAGGAAGGACCACTCAGAGGAGGGGCCAAAGAGACTTCCCATTGTCTGAGGGCAAGAGAGGGAACCCAGCCCATTGGGGCCTGGGCAGTTTGGCAGGAGAAGATGGGGAAAGCCATCTACTGTTCCTCTAAGTAGATCCTGAATCTCAGCTTAGTCACTTTCTGATGAAACAAACGTACATTTGTGTTGTGGAGTAATTCTGGGGATGGATGCCTGATAGCCATAGAGCCCTGACCTGAGTGGAGCCTGGGGTTTGACGGGAGGCAGGGAAACTGCATGGAGGGACAGAAGCCACTCCGGCTGCCAAGTCTCTTTAGAGGGCAATCGATGCCTCCTTGGGCTCTGATATCCTCTGGGCCTATCCCAGACCTTCCTCTGTAGATCACACTCTCTCCAGGCTAGCCAGCGTTAGTTTCTATGACTTGTAAAAGCACATACACGGCCTAGAGAGATGGTCCAGCGATTTAAGGCACTTGCTTGCAAAGCCTGACTGTCTGGGTTCAATACCCCACTACCCATATGAGGCCAGATTCACAAAGTGGTGCATGCATCTGGAGTGCATTTGCAATGGCTAAAGGCACTGGTCTATCCATCGCTTCCTCACTCTGCTTAAAAATAGTTGCTAAATAAAACATTTTTTTGTTTGTTTTTTCAAGGTAGGGTCTCACTCTAGCCCAGGCTGTCCTGGAACCCTCTCTGTAGTCCAAGGCTGGCCTCACACTCACAGGGATCCTCCTACCTATGATTTCCAAGGTGCTGGGATTAAAGGTGTACACCACCATGCCCAGTAAATAAAACATCTATTTTTTTTAAATGCACACATATACCCCAAACTGAATTAGAATGAAGTAGGGTTATTTCTGGGAATAGAAAAGAAGGGTTAAGTGTATTACATAAAGCCAGGCAGGCAAATTAAAGAGAGGAACAAGCTGTTGGGCGATCATGGCGCTTGGGAGGCAGAGACTGGAGGGTCCAGAGTTTGAAGCCAGCCTGGACTTCAGCCGTTAAGGTGCTTGCTTGCCAAGGCTACTGGCCCGGGTTTGATTCCCCAGTACTTAGGTGACGCCGGATGGATGCCAAATCGTGCCTGTGTCTGTGATCCCAGACATCTGTCAGTCTCCAGCCTGCTGTTCTCACCTGGGCTGTGGCACGCACCCCAGAGGGAGAACCAGAAGCAAGGCAGTTGTTAGTCAGGGACAAAGGGACAAAGAGCGGCAACGAGAAGATGCCACCTGGCTTGTCCTGGCAAAGCTGGCACTTGGCATCTGCCCAGTCTCATGGCCAGGGCTGTGGACATTCCTCAGCAGCGCCCCCTACCGCTTCCCCAGTCTAGCGCCCCGAGTCACTGGCCCCTCTTGACCCAGCTCCCTCCCTGACCCACCTGAGCCCGTCCTTATGAGCTATAAAAAGGGCTTGCCACATGGGCAAGGGGTCTGGGCTCTCTCCCTTACCCACCTAACACTGATGGTGAAGCCCACTTAAAAAGCCATATAGGGCTGGAGAGATGGCTCAGCAGTTAAGGCACTTGCCTCCAGTGCCTAAGGCCCCTGGTTCAATTCCCCAGGACCCATATAAGCCAGACCCACAAGGTGGTGGCCCTGGTGAGCTCTCTCTCTCTCTCTCTCTCTCTCTCTCTCTCTCTCTCTCTCTCTCTCTCTCTCTGTATCTCTCTCTGTGTATCTCTGCTTGAAAATGAATAAATAAAATATTTTTAAAAATCATGTTATATAAATACATTTTAAAAAGAAGCCATATAAAGAAAGGACTTGCCATGTGGGCAGGGGGTCTTGGCTGTTATTTCCCCCCCTGACATCTGTATCCCCCAGGTTCCTGTTCTGGAAGCCCTTATTTCCTCTCCTTTCTCTAAGTTCTGGGCCTTTTCCAGTTTCCCTGAGCCTTTCTAACCACTCCTTGGATACCACCTCTCCCCAAATAAATGTCATAATTCATAATTTAATCGTCTCGGAGTCCATTTCCACTTCTTTGATAAGTGGAGAAAGATCTAAAAGTTGAGATTCATGGGCGGGGGGGGGAATCCCCTGTGCTCCCCAAAATCTCAAACACTCCCTAACAAACAAAATAAAAGTAAAAACAAATGCTCCCCAGAAGCAGTGGTAGCTAGAGAAAATTTTCCTCCAGCAGATCATCAGAACATCCTCATGGGCCAACTGCAGAAATTCACTAGCAACAATGCCAAGGAAAGCTAGTGTGGAGAAGAGGAAGGTCGAAGGCTGGATCAGGTCGTTTCACCACAGGGGAGGTATCATGGCTTCGCATTATCACTGAGCACAGAGGGATGCATTCCTGTCGGTGGGATCTGCCAGGCTACAGCCTATGTCTCCATCCTCCAGGCAGCATGCATCCCCCAACATCTCTGGTACTTTGCAGACAAATGCAAGCATGCATCTGCAAAGCTTGGGGGGGGGGGACGCAGGTCTAAAACGGTGCCCCCTGCAGGAGGCACACCTGCCCAGAAGGGGGGACTGTTTTCTGATTTTTTTTTTTAAATTATTTTATTTTTGCCCAGTTGCTTCTGCCTGCTTTGCTGTGCCAAACCAGAAGGAGGAAAGAATACCTCGTTTTTGTTTTAATTTGTACCCTCTCAGTAGTGTGTGAGATGGCTGGTTTTTTTCTCTCTGCACCTAGCAGCCATTTGTGTTTTCTTTCCTATGTGTTACTTTTTTTTTTTTTCCTGTTCTTTACATCATCAGCTGGGGGTTGCATAATGACAGGCTTGTGACAAGTTTGTCTGCAGCTCAAATGTGTGGTAACCAAAAGTTAAATCAAAACCCAACGTGTGATGAATTCGAGGTGTTCCTGGCAGCTCACAGCACACAGCACGTGTTCCCTGCATCACCTGTGCTGGGCCTACGATGGTGAGATTCCACTCAGGGAGACTTCATGGCTCAAGAAATATCCAGTGAGGATATTTCTGGATGATACTATGGAAGGATATTTAATTGTTACGAATTCCTCTTTGAGTTGCCAACTTAAGTTTCATTAAAAACATGGTTAAATGAAGGCTTGAGATTAAGACAGAATTTTCAACACTATCTGAAGTGGCCCTAAACAGGCACCTGCCACTCTGTGTGATGAATCTACGCGGGGCAGCATTCTTAGTATTGATGATCAAAAAATCAGACTATTGATCAACTTGCAAAAAACATTGAAGACGTTCTATGCCCTCCAGGGCCAAGTATTTAGTCCAACTGTCTTTTCTTTTGGTTTTTAAAAAATATTTTATTTATGAGAGAGAGAGAAAGAGAGAGAGAGAGAGAGAGAGAGAGAGAGAGAGAGAGAGAGAGAGAGAGAATGGGCTCACCAGGGCCCCCAGCTACTGCAAACGAACTCCAGACACATGTGCCCTTTTGTGCATCTGGCTTTATGTGAGCACTGGGGAATTGAACTCTGGTCCTTCTGCATTGCAGGCAAACACCTTAACCGCTAAGCCATCTCTTCAGCCCTCTTTTGGGGTTTTTTTTTTTGTTGTTGTTGTTGTTGCAGTGCTGAGGATAGCCGCTAGGGTTTGTGTATCTGCTCAGCCACTGGGCTCAATCCCAAACCCAAACCTACTTTATGCACAAATAACCAAGGCCACCTGTCATGGTTTGATCCAGGTGTCCCCCACAAACAAATGAATGTGTTCTGATAGATTGATCCTCAGCTGATGGCAGTTTGGGTTTTACAACCTCGATGAAGCTGTGTTGTTGGGGGTGGGCTTATGGGGGTTATAAGCCAGCTTCCTTCCCCTTGCCAGAGTTTGGCACACCTTCCTGCCACTGTTTGCAGTGCTGTGGCAGAGGTGACGTCCAGCCCTCTGCTCATGCCATCGTTTTCCCTGCCAGGATGGAGTCTCCCCTCGAGTCCGTAAGCCAAATAAACCCATTTCTCCCAAGCCGCTTTTGTTTGGGTTCTTTCTGTGCAGCAACAGAGAAAGTTGACTACACCACCACCCATCCCACTGACAAAAAAAAATCACTTTAGTATTTAATAAATGGTAAAATTATTTATATACCAAAGAATAAGTTTTTAAAAGATTATTTATTTACAATAGGGGTGGAGAGAGAAAAGGAATGGGCACACCAGGGCTTCTAGTTGCTGCAAACAAACTTCAGATGCATGCACCACTTTGTGTATCTGGCTTTATGTGGCGTGGTAGTTTGATTGTATGTCTCCCCCAATAGACTCAGGTGTTTCTTTGGGGGTGGAGGATCAAGGTAGGGTCTCACTCTAGCCCAGGCAGACCTGGAATTCACTATGTAGTCTCAGAGTGGCCTCGCACTCACGGCAATCCTCCTATCACTGCCTCCCATGTGCTGGGATTAAAGGTGTGCACCACCACACTTGGCTTAAATTAATTTTTGTTTTTGTTTTTTTCAAGGTAGGGTTTCACTCTAGCCCAGGCTGATCTGGCACTCACTCTGTAATCCCAGGCTGGCCTCAAATGCAGTGATCCTCCATCCTCTGCCTCCTGAATGCTGGAATTAAAGGCGTGCACCACCATGCCCTGTGATTCAGGTGCCAAGCTATCTCTCTAGACTCCAAAGAATTGTTTGAAAATAAGTTCCTTGACTGGGGAGATGGCTTGACAGTTAAGGGAACTTGCTTGCAAAGCCTGCTGTCCCAGGTTTGATTCCAAAGTACCCATGTAAAGCCAGATGCACAAAGTGGCACATGCATCTGAAGCTTGCAGCATCAAGAGGTCCTGGCCTGCTTCCTCATTCTTGCTCTCCTTACAAATAAATAAAAATATTAAAAAATAAAAATGAACTAGATTATTTATCAGTAAGTGTTTTATTTGTATATGTATTTTATAATCCTATATACCCAAGGTCATTGTAGTAGACAGTGTTACATTGCTGGGATGAACATACAAACAAACACAGTTTTATGGGAGTAAGGGATCCAGGGAAGTTTCATTCATGGTGGAAGAAGCTGGCTCCCATTCATAAATCCAAGCAGAGAGGGAAACCACCAGCAGCCAGCAACTACCAAAAGCAACAAGCAGGGACCCCAAGCAGAGGTTAAACCTCTCTGTACACCTTTGGGCTAGAACTCAACTCTGCCCCCAGTGACACTTCAGGACTGGACTCAAGGATCTGCCCCCCCAGTGACAGGTGGCTGGAGATCAAGTTACCAACTTAGTAAAACCCCTGAGTCTATGGGGAACATACATTTACCTTCAAACCACCACATTCACGTAAAAATTTCTCAGTTGGAAAGGAGTCACGGTGGAAAAAAAAGGGTTAAAGGGCCTATTCTACACTAAGTGGAAACTGAACCTCTTGCTTATCTGATTACGTTATTACTCAGCTCGTCTGTCAAGTTTATTTTTGGCATAGTAGACATGCTTGAGTTCTTTCTTCCTCCTCCTCTCCTCCCTTCCTCCTCTTCCCATTTCAGTTTGTAGAGGCCACCTGATTATCCTCACACTTGATCTTGGATCTCCGCAGCAGGGCTCTGAGGGTCCTTATCCGTGGTTATACCTTGTATCCCTTTAGAAATACTAAGCCACCATCTTGGTTTTTTTTTTTTTTTTTTTTTTTTTTTTTTTTTTTTTTTTTTTTTTTGTTTGTTTTTCCTTTTGTTTTTCTAGGTAGGGTCTCACTCTACCTCAGGCCGATCTGGGATTCACTCTGTAATCTCAGGGTGGCCTTGAACAGTGATCCTCCTACCTCTGCCTCCCAAGTGCTGGGATTAAAGATGTGTGCCACCATGCCCGGCCTGTTCCATCCTTTTATTTCTTTCTGACTTTCTCCTTCTTTTAAGCTCTTCAGCCAACCCTCCAAGTTCTCCTATGGAGCTTGGATTTTTAGAAGACAATTTCAGAAGTCTTGAAGCTTGCTTTCCAGATCTGCCACACAACTTTGGAGTTTCAAAGATGAGTTTTTGCTTTCCTTCCGAGGGGAGAAAGGCGGATAAGCATCCATAAAGTAATATGGGTGTGCTAATCCCTATACGTAAGCCAGCCTGGCTACATTGCCCTGACCCAACGCACACAAAAACATCATAAAACACAACACAAACTGTGTTGTGTGTGGACATCTAACAACATCTCCAGAAGCACAGAGGTGGTCTTGGACTCACACAGTCTACACAAGCACTTGACCACTGAGCTCCGACTCCAGTGTGCTGAAGGCTCCCTCATGGAGGCGGTTTTGACATGTTGTAGAATGGAGTCTTTACTTAACGTACATACCTTTTCCCCCTCCTAACAGTATGGGAAATTGTTCAATGTCAAAGCCATCAAGTTCATGTGTCTATGTATGGAGATGGGCCAGGGCTTGATGGCAGGTGTCTTTCTCAGGTCTCTCCACCTGAGGGTTTTTCTTTTTTTTTGAGGTAGGGTCTCACTGTAGCTCAGGCTGACCTGGAATTCACTCTGTAGTCTCAGGCTGGCCTCAAACTCACGGCGATCCTTCTACCTCTGCCTCCCAGGTGCTGGGATTAAAGGTGTGCACCGGACACCTTAGTTTTTGAGAGAGCTACCCAGTGAGCCCCAGGGATCCTCCTCCCTAGCACTGGGATAACAGGCCCACATCACCCCAGGCTTAACCCACAGAGTCTTTGCCCAAGACCCCCCCACTTCATTAAAAAAACCAACAACCACCATCTAGCGTTCTATGGGGAAGCTTGGTGATAAAGCATTGGTGGGGGAAAATTGTTTATCTTTTTTTTTAATATTAGAAAGCTTTATTTGAAATTTACATCATCCCCTCCCACCACCTTCCTTTGTCCCCCCTCCTCCTCTCTCCTATTTTTAGGGTTCCCCCCTTCTCATCACCCATGACAACATGTTGATAGACCCAACCGCTCCTTGACATCTCTTTTGATGGTTCAGGTTTAGATGGATAGATTCTCAAAACTACAGTTCTGGGTCAAAGGGCTTTTCTTTTTCTTCTTCTTCTTCCTCATTTCTAGTTTTTTGTGAGCAGTTTTGTAATTTCCTTCCAAAGAAGCTGTGTGCTCACACCAACGACCTGTGAGGCTCTTTGCTTCAATATTTCCTGTGGACCCCGCGTCTTGTCAAGCTTTTGAACAGGGAGCCACATTTCTTTCCTGGCATCGAAGTCAGGCACTGCGGTATATGCTTATAAACCACTCAGATTTTTTGTTTTCTTCCTGTGAACAACCTGCTATATTCTCTGCCAGCTTCGTTTTGCTCTGGGGTTGTTGGGTTTTCCTCTTCTTAATTCTGAAAAGGTCTTTTTATATTAGGTTTGTTATGAATCTCGGGGATTTTGTTTTCTAACTTTCGATATGTCTTTTGATTTCCTTTTGTCCTATGGAAATTTCATTATTTTTTACCTATTGACATTTATCCATCTTACTCCTTGGATGCGTGTTCCTCACTTCTTATCTAGAAAGGCCTCTTTTATTATAAACATTATAAACATTTCCTATTTTGTAAGTACTTTAAAAATATTTTTATTTGTTTATTGCTGGGTGTGATGGAGCACGTCTTTAATCCCTGGTGCTTGGAAGGCAGAGGTAGGAGCATCACTGAGTTTGAGGCCAGCCTGAGACAACATAGTGAATTCCAGGTCAGCCAGGGCTAGAGCAATATCCTACCTAGAAAACAAAAACAAAGAAACAAACAAAAACCCCATTTATTTATGTGTGTATTGATGTATATTGGCAAGCAGAGAGAGATGGAAGAGAGACAGACAGACAGAGAGAATGGGCGTGCCATGGTCTCCAACCACTGCAAGTGAACTCCAGATGCATGTGCCTCTTTGTGCATCTGGCTTTACGTGGGTACTGGGGACTTGAACCTGGGTCATTAGCCTTTACCGCTGAGTCATCTCTCCAACTCTTTAATACTTTTTTAAACATTTAATGTTTTTAAATTATATTTGAAATTTATTTTGATATAAGGCATGAGGTAGGGATTTAGATTTCTTTCTTTTTTCTTCCTTTTTAAAAATTTCTTTCAGACAGGGTGCTACTATGTAGTCCAGGCTGACCTTGAATTCAAGGTCTTTCTGGCTCAGCTTCTTGACAGCTGGGCTCACAGGTTTGTGTCACCATACCCTGGTTTTATTTTTATTTTAATTTTTATTTTAGCTTCTTCAGTCAGCATGGCTAGCTACCTATGTCTCCAAAGATCATTGTCTGATAATCTTATCTCTACTTCCTGGACATGCCTATGCCTCTGTCTTGTCCTATCTGGGAGCCTTTTTTATTTTTATTTTTTTTTGGTTTTTTGATGTAGGGTCTCGCTCTAGCCCAGGCTGATCTGGAATTCACTCTGTAGTCTCAGGGTGGCCTTGAACTCATAGCTATCCTCCTACCTCTGCCTCCCGAGTGCTGGGATTAAAGGCGTGCGCCACCATGCCAGGCTATCTGGGAGCTTATAACATGGATGCAGCAGGAGCTCCTGGGCAGCTCTACTCCCAGATCCTGGCCAGTTCTTCATTTTTCTTGCTGACACTTTTGTCTTTCAGAAGGTAGAGGAAGTGCTTAGAGGAACTGTTTCCTTGAGCCAATTCTGGCCAACCAGCCGGAACAAGTTGGTGAGGGGTGAGGAAGTGGCCAGATCCTGGTAGAAAGCCACTGTGCTTAGATGCCCCGTCTGCCTCCTACCCGGTTGGTTAACCTCTGGCTCCATCCAGTCGAGCTGGAAACATCTTCTGTGGTCCGTCTACCTGGCAGTCTGGCTCTGCCTCCAGTAACAGGAAGTTGGACAAGCAAGTTCCCTGAATGTGTCCTCCTTGCTCTCTGGCCTCTACTTCCTTGCCTGGAAGACTTTCTCTCCCTTCTTAGCCTGGCTCACTCTTCAGTCCTCACACCTTGGTTCAGAGGTGACCATCTAGGTCAGGCCTTCCCTGGGTGCCCAAGCTGGATACGTTCCCTCATTAATCAGGAACCCCACAATTCCCAGGGGCCTGGTGGTCTGGAAAGTGGGCTCAGACAAATGCCAAGTTAAAAAAAAAGTCCAGGGCTGGAGAGATGGCTCAGCGGATAAGGCACTTGCCTCCGGTGCTTAAGGCCCTGGGTTCAATTCCCCAGGATCCACATAAGCCAGACTCACAAGATGGTGGTCCTGGTGTTCTCACTCACTCTCTCTTTCTCTCTGTCTCTCTCCTCTCTGCTTGAAAAATAAATAAATAAAATATTTTTAAAAAGTCCTATTGTTTCATTTTCCTGAAGACCATGATTGGATATGTAATTTGTGAAACCCAATACATAAAACAACTTCCGTGTGTCTTTTGGTCAACAATTATGGATTTCAAGATGGGAAAAGCAGAATTCTTTTATTATTTTTTATTATTATATCTTTATTATCTATAATTAGATATACTGTATGAGCAAATAATGCATTGGTATCCCCAATTCCCAGATTTCCCTCCTCCTTGTCCCCAATTAGCTGGGTATCCTCCTTTGTGGGCAGTCTGGATCAGACCATGGGGTAGGGGTTATGGATAGCTTAGGAGTCAACCCGGTTCCACCCCCCTTTGTATGTTCTTACTGAGGGGGGCCACGTCTCTGGAAATTCTCCTCCACCATGGCTGTTACAATCGGAAAGCAGAATTCTGAATGAACTTGGGGCCCCTCTGGAAGGAGTTCTTCACAACCACACAGGCACACAGTCCTTGTCACGTGGCCACTGAGAAGAGATGTCCACATCCTCCTGCTCAGCCCCTGTGAGGGTGATCTTGTTTGGAAAAATGTTCTTTGCAGAAATAGTGAAGCTAAGAATATTTGAGATGAAATAAACCATTCTGTATTACTTGGGTGGCCCTAAGATTCACTGCGTGTGATGGAGCTACCCAGGAAGATTAGGTAGACTGTGCTAGTCTCAGTCGCTGTGACAAAAATCTCTGAGAAAATCCGCTTAAAGGAAGAAAGGTTGTTTTGGCTCCTGGTTTCAGAGGGTTCAGCCATGCTCACGTGGCTCCTTGTTTCTGGGCCACAGTGAGGACGAGTGTCACGGTGAGGAAGGAGTGTGCAGTGGGGCAAAGCTGCTTGCCTCATGGAGGTTAGAAAGAACCAGTGTGAGAGAGAGCGTGTAAGAGAACTTGCTACATGCTTCATAGGAAGTCCCCACCAATACTCCTTCAAGTTAGACCCACCCAGCGGTTCCCCCACCTCCCTCCCAGGACCCCACCTCCGGGTTCATCCACTGAGTCACTGTGTCCCCTTTGAGCATTGTAGCTTGGAGCTTTTGAGGGAACACTTTAGATTCACACCAGAGCATGGAGACCCAGAAGATCAGGTGCAGGTGGAGACAGACTGGAGCGACGGGGCTGCAGGCTAAGGAGTGTTGACAGCCATCAGAAGTTGGTAGAGACAAAGCATTCTTTGCTACCTTCTCCTGAGGGAATATTGCTCTGCTAAGGGCTAGATTTCAGCTTTCCAGCCTCCAGAAAGGAGAGAGAACAAGGTCCTTCACTTGATGGTTATTTGTTAGCACGGCTTCAGGAAACTAGCACCCAGGAAGTGAGCTACCCGGGGATGCTTGCTGAAGTCACAGGGAAAGGCCCTCTTTTTCCTCCAGGATCACTCCGTCAGTAGGACTATGCTCAACCCTGCAGAACCGCTCTGAGGATGAAGATGAGCTCTCAACATGGAGCCAAGGGATGGAGCAACAATGATGCCTGAGGTGAAGCTGGATCAAACCATGCCTGAAGGCAAAGAGAGCCAACCCCTGGATACTTTGGTCTTTAACAATACTGAGAAAGAACAATTCATTTAAAATTCAGGTTTTTTTTCTTATAATCTGGCTCACATCTGGTAACCAGCACTCAGAAGTGACAGGAAGGAAGCTTTTCTCTATTTTCCTGAAATTCATCATGTCTGCTTCTCATTGTCGTGTCACTGAAGTTGCTTTTGCTCTGTGACCAGTGACAAAATGCTATGTTCTCCCTTCCGGGACTGATCCTCTTTGCCAAACCCGACAGTGCAAAGCCCTTTCTGCCTGGCATCCTGGGAGCCCTGTCTCCCTCATGCACTCCAGGAAGGCAATATTGGGTAGTGCCCACAACATACCAGAGACCATGATGCATCTCTTCTCATGCCCATCCCTACACGAAGTTTAAACTTCTATTTTTCACATATTCTGCATTTTATTATATCGTTTCTAATTCTATAAGTGTTCAAATTCCAGAAATGACCTCTTTTCAGAAAATCAATTTTACTTAAAATATTTATTACACGTGTATCACATGTGAGGTGGGATGGGTGTGGAGGGTGGAGGACAACCTTGGCATGTCTGTGCTTTGGTCTCTGGCCTCTGAATCAACACCAGTCCAGCTGGCTGGAGAACCTGGGATTCTTGGTTGTCCCAAGCCATGAAGTTATCAGCTGAGCCAGCTGGGTTCAGAATCTCTGCTCAACCCACAGAGTCTCATGAAATCCCAATGCTTCTGTA
>PVHP010044382.1:0-14118 GCA_004024765.1 Zapus hudsonius
TGGTAAGAGAGGCCATGAGTAGTAGGGGAGAATGTCTGAGTCTCTGAACAATGGAGCAGTCTGACAGCCCCAGTTCCCGGCCACTAGTTCCTTCCCTCACTGAGCTGTTGACCAAAGTGACCCATGAGGATACAAAAACAAGACAGAATTCTGTCAAGGCTCTTGAATGCTCTCCCCAGGCCTGAGACAAAACCCTGTTGCTGAAGAAACCACAGAATATCATTGTTCAGCATCGAGAGACTCTTCGAGGCCTGGAATGGTAACCAGCTCCCAGATGGCAGTTAGTACAGTGCTGGAAGACACTACACAAGCTGTCAGGGGAAGCTGAACAACGACAGCTGGATTAAACAGACCACTGACATGAAACACAGTCTGAGGCCATGAGTAGGCTGACCACACCTCCTACTGGGAGAGAAAAGGAAACCAAAAAAGGAGCACGTGTGCAATGGAGGAGCCTGAGCCTGGGGAAGACAATCAACAGCTATTAAATTCGGCCAAATATCCCACTCAATGAGGGGGAACTCTTGGTTGGGTTACTATTTAATCTTTTCTAAAGATTTCTATTTATCCTTTCTATATAGATCAGGTTGTATTGAATCACACTTCCCTGTGTTTTCTGCCCATTGCACTGTGCTAATACATTCTTTACAAGCTTAATAATACTTTGACTCTACCATGTGATGTATCTTCAATCTGCTAAGTACTAGTCATGTTATAATATTTAGTTCTCAAGTAACTTTGTTAAAGGCTGTTGTCTGGAATTTTTTTATTTGCTGTCTCTTTGAACTAAAATAGGTTTCACAGAGTAAAGATAATGTCTGTTTCCCTAACACCTAAAGCAATTGCTGATAATTACTAAAATGTAAATAAGTAGTTCCTGAGTAATATGATCTATGAACCAGGCTTGGACATGAGGTACATACTAAAGAGGTTTTTTTTTTCCTGAATTTAGAGAAGCATGGAAAATGTCCAAGGAAAGATGAAGGGAGTCAGAGAATCTAGAAAATCTAAAAATGAAGCGAGGATATCTATTTATCCTCATGCTGGTGATGAAAATAGGGCTAGAGTTTGCTAAGCAAGTAGCTAGTACAGAGCTATACCCCTATTCCCAAACTCAGGATTCCTGATTTATTCAGACCTGGGATGGGACCCAGCCTCTTTCAATTGGAAGTTATATGGCATGGGGAGTGTAAGTGTTTCATAAAATTCACAGATGTCATCATTCATTTATTCAAGAAACATGTATCAAATGGCCTCTATGTGCTGGGCACTACCAGGGATGCTAGGAATGCAGAGGAATAAATCAAAATAACTCCATTTCCTGGCCTCTGCAGCTCATAATGCATCAGAGGATGAGATAGCCTGGTCACCACTATCTAGATTATGCTGGGATCAGGGCTCCCATGGCACTTTTGGCTCCACCCCAGCACATGTGCATCAAGAGAAGTTGTTGCTGGACACCTTCGTATGGTGTTTCCACCAAAAAAAAGCCACCTACCTCTATAAGGCCTGTACCTTGCCTGCTCAGCATGGCATGGAGAGTAGGAAATTATTTATGGCACAATCTATCCAAGTACAGCACAAAACCTCAGGTGGACATCTTTATGACAGAAGTCCCAAGCTCATCAATGTTGACAAATGAGCAGTTTCTTTGGACCTCTAGGATGTAATAAAAGATCCTCAAACTCAGCACCACTGCTTTGGAACAGAAACCTCTGAAGCCTAGTTCATGTTTCTGGGAGTTTCCAGGACACAAAGATGACTGGAGGAAGTCAGTCACAGAGTTAGGCACAGAGATATTGATAAAACAGAGATAATCACAATGAGTACACTTTTCTTTCCCAACCTACCTTGAGAGCTATTTATCAAGACTTGCCCTTGTGCTTTCTACAGAGGAGGAAATCAACTGACAGATGTGTGGTAAAAGGGGTGATAAGTGATAGAGTTGGCACTCACACCCACATCTGTTACAGACTTTTATTCACTCAACAGGACAATATTGTGCTATATTCTACTTGTGGAGATATGTCTGTCCTTAATAAGATACTCATTATGCTACTCATAATGTTCACATTAAAAAATTCAGCTTCCAGCAGGATACTATTCCTAAAAAGTGCTAGGTCAGAGCCTCAAATTCCTGCTCTGGAGCCAACAAGTAGGCATCATCTGCCTCACTTTACCTTCTCTGTACTGAGGATGGAAGCTGGGCCTCAGATGTGCTAGTCCAGCACTCTGCCACTGAGCCGCACCAGTTGCCTGAACCATCTCGCTGTAGAGAGTTGGTAAGGAGAAGTTAGCATGGAAAGTGGCACCAAAGTCAGGCCAAGTGTACATTCAAGTTTTCAATGAAAACAGGTGTACTCATATTGTTCATTAGAGGGAATCAATCATTATCAAAGACCATAACTTGGGTCAAGGTTTCTAAAAAGATTGACATTGGTTTACCACTTTTGTGATTTTTGAAATTTTTGGATAATAATATGTGATTTCTTTTTAATATTTTCAAGAAAATTTAATAATTTCAAATTGGAAACTTATTGAAAACTCATATGGCTATACAATTGGAAAAATCAGGGCAACAAAGATAACTGCAAAAGTATATGCTAAAATCTTAAATTTTTAACAAGTTTAAATTAAATATATTATTTTTTATCATTTCACACACACACACACATATATATATATATATATATATATATATATATATATATATATATATATATATATATATATATATATATTGTTCATATTCACCCAATTTGCCCTCTCTTTTACGCCTCTTACTCTGAGCTCTGTCATCTTCATAACTAGCCCCCCTTTTACTTTCTACTTTGATGTCTTTTTTGGTAACCCAGTGAAATTAATTAGGGTTGCTTGCATGACCATGGATAAGGGAATTATTTAGTGGAGCATGGGTAAATTGCCAACAAAAATGTGTCCTTCTCACTAGCAACCATTAACTGATAATAGCTCCTCAGGGAGAATTGAGTCTTGTGAGCCTCTCTCCTACACATGACAGAATGCTGAAGGCCCCAGTCTTGTACAGATCTTGTTCAGGTAATCAAAGCTGCCGTGAGTTCATGAGTGCAGCAGCCACCAGGTCATGTACAGAAGGCAGAATTTCACAATTTTCCTCTGGCTCTTACTTTTTTTTTCTTCCCCATTTCCATGATATTTCCTGAGCTTTGGAGGTCACATAGCCCATTTAGGACTGAGCAAACATTAGTCACTTATTCTCAGCACTTTGACCAGATATGAAATTCTGCATTAACCATGGCCCACTGAAGAAAGAAGCTTCTCTGATGGAGGCTGTGAGCAGCAACATCCTATGATGTAAATATATATGTATATAGAAGACATTTTAACACATGAATTTATCATAGAAACAGTAATTTGCTCCCTCCTAGGTCCCCAGACTTCTCCAGTCATGAACTTTTGGGAAGGTTACAGTACCAGGTATTTTCTGCAAATCTCATCCTATAAAGCAGTTGCTTAGTCCCATAACAGTAACACTATTCTTGTACCAGTGGACACATCTTGTATGACAGATTAGTTGTGTAGCATGTAGGGTCCAGATCTGGGTAAGACTATTGATGGCTTATCTTCCCGAGCAGCCTACATAGCACCTTCTAGTGCTATGAAAGCCAGGCAACAGAGAAGAAGCTTCCAGCTCAGTCCTAGCATGATCCATCCTATTGGTAAGGCTTTCCATGGAGATTTTTGGCATTACTTTGTTCATTTAAGTATTTCTATCTCTGCATTGAATTACACTTTCATATCTTTAATCAACTTTCTTATTTCATTCAGTTTTTTGTGCTCTTAGGACTCATTTACAAAGTTATGTCTGAAAATTTCTTTGTATATTATCATCATTATTCATTTGAGTTCCTTGTCTGGGATTTTCTTTATTTCCATGTCTTTGAAGGCCATTACTGTGGGATCAGTAATTTTTGAAGGAGTTATGTTGCTTTGATTTGTCATGCTTCTTATATTGCTGTATTGGTATTTGGTCATCAGGGGTTATTACTTCATTTGAATTTTTTAAATCAGCTCTATTTTTAGAAATGAATAGCTCAAATAAATATATTGTCCATAATGAGTTACAATTTTTTAGTGGGCAAACAATGATTTGTTATCCCCAATTCCCAAATGCCCTCTTCCCCATCCCCAATCAGCTGGATATCCTCCTCCGTGGGTCTTCTGGTTCAGTCCTTGTGGCAGGGGACCATGGATAGCCTAGTACTCAGCCTGGTTCTCCTGGCCCAAGTGTGTTGTTACTGAAGGGTGCCATGCCTCTGGATAGTCTCCCCCACCACAGCTCTCACAATCTTTCCGCCCCCTCTTCCACTCAGTTCCCTGAGTCATGGTGGGTGAGTATTAAGGCTGCTTTAATGTTGTGAGCTTAGGGGTCTTTGTGTGGAAAATCGTTGGTTTCTGTCTCACTGGCTTATCCTGTGTTGATTGAATGGCTGTTGCTGTGGGTCCCTTTTTCATCCCATCATTCTCTGTGGGATTCCATATGAATCCTCCACGAAATGACTGTGGTGGCTCATCTCTTGCCGAGATCTCAGTTATCTGCCTATGGCCGGATGGAAGGATTAGATGGGTCACAGCTCTCTCGCTACATCCTGAAAAATACAAACACAATCTCCATCAGAGAGTGAGATCAGTCTAGGTTAACAAATATACACAATTCTGGATTGCCAAGATTCTGTTTTTAGTAGCCTCCCCATCAATCACTCCCATAGTGCATCTTTTCCTGTGAGCCCAAGAGTACGTGATCCTGTGCTTATCGCCCTGAATCCCCGGTTCCAGTCAAAGGCTTATCCTCCCTAAGTGGAATATTTGGACAAATTTAAAAGCTGTTGATTGTCTCCCCCAGGCCCAGGTTTCTCCATAACACTAGTGCTCCTTTCTTGGTTCACTGTTCTCTCCAAGTAGGAGGTATGGTCAGCCTATTCAAGTCTCAGACTGTGTTTCATGCCAGTGGTCTCTGTTTACGCCACCTGTCGTTGATTAGCTTCCCCTGTCAGCTTGTGCAGTGCCTTCCAGCACTGTACTAAATGACATCTGGGGTCTGGTTACCATTCCAGACCTTCAAGGGTCTCTCGATGCTGATCGATGGCATTCTGTGTTTTCTTCAGCAACAGGGTTTTGCCTCAGGCCTGGGGATGGCATTCAAGGGCTTTGACAGAATTCTGTCTTCTTTTTGGAACCTCATGGGTCACTTTGGTCAACAGTTCAGTGAGGGAAGGAACCGGTGACTATTACCAGGGCTTGTCAGACTGATCCAATTATTAACAGGCTTAGACTCTCTCCCCTACTACTCTTGGCCCCTTTTGCCAGGCGACGCCCACTACTTGTACAATAGGTTACAGTATGCTCTTGAGAATTTTATGTTTTTGAACCTAATTTGGTTTAGCCTCATGCTTAAGCCATTCCCCTCCCCCATCCCTTACCCCTCATTCATACCCTCTCACTTCTTTCTACTAGTCTGCATAGAGTTTACGGTTAGCCTGGTTAAGGACCACATATGAGGGAGAATATGCGGTGTTCAATTCTCTGTTCTTTTGAGTGTTTACTTAGTAAGATCTGCTCAAAGTCAAACCATTTTTTCCTAAATTTCGATATGTCATTTTTCCTTTCAGTTGAGTAAAATTCCATCGTGTAAATATACCACAGTTTCTTTGTCCATTCCTCCATGGATGGGCATTTGGGTTGATTCCAATTCTTGGCTATTATGAATTGAGCTGCTATAAATATAGTTGTACAAATGTTTCTGTGTCTAGATGTGACATCTTGTGGATAGATGCCTAGTAGGAGGATAGCTGGGTCCATTGGAAGGTCTATGTCCATTCTGTTCAGAAGTCTCCACACTGCTTTCCACAGCGGTTGAACAAGTTTGCAATACCACCAGCAGTGAATGAGGGTTCCTTTTTCCCCAGATCCTCGCCAGCAACAATTGTTGTTGGTTTTCTTTATGATTGCCATTCTGACAGGGGTAAGATGGTATCTCATTGTGGTTTTGATTTGCATTTTCCTGATACTTAAGGATACTGAGCACTTTCGTAGATGGGACAAGGCCATTTGTGTTTCCTCCTCTGTGAATTCTCTGTTGAGATCGGTGCCCCATTTTTTGAGGGGGCATTTTGGGTTTTTATTATATATTTTTTTGAGTTCTCTGTAAGATATGGAGATTAGGCCTTTGTCTGAGTTGTAGCTGGTAAAAATGATCACCCAGTTTGATGGTGGTCTATTGGCTCTGAGTATGATTTGTTTGTCTGTACAGAAGCTTTTGAGCCTGAATAGATCCCACTGGTTAAGTGATTGTTTCATTTCCTGTGCTGCTGGAGTTTTGCTCAGGAAATTTTTCCCTACTCCTATTTCATGTAGAGTTCCTCCTATTTTTTCTTCCAGGGTGTTCAGGGTTACAGGATTTATATTGAGGTCTTCGATCCATTTGAAGTTGATGTTTGTGCATGGTGAAAGGACTGGGTCTGATTTCATTCTTTTACATAAGTTTATGCAATTCGTTCAGCACCATTTGATGAAGATGCTATCTTTGGCCCAGTGTACCTTGTTGGCCCCCATGTCAAAGACCAAATAGCCAAAGTTACTTCCATTTAAAGCTGGGTCTTCAATTCTGTTCCATTGATCTGTCTGTCTGTTTTTATGCCAGTTCCATGCTGTTTTAGTTACTACAGCTTTGTAGTATGTTTCGAAGTCAGGCATGATGATACTTCCTGAGTAGGCTTTTTTACTCTAGAATAGTTTTGGCTATCCGAGGTCTTTTGCCCTTCCAAATAAATTTAGAGATTATTTTTTCTATGTCTGTGAAGAAAGAGGCTGGGATTTTTATCAGCATGGCATTGAATCTATAAATCGCTTTTGGCAGGATTGCCATTTTTACTATACTGATTCTTCCTAGCCATGAGCATGCAATATCTTTCCATCTTCTCATGTCCTCCTCTATTTCCTTCTTGAGTGTTTCAATATTTTCCATATATAGGTCCTACACAACCTTGATTAGTGATATTCCAAGGCTTTCAATTTTCTTTGAGTCTATAGAAAATGGGACAGTCTCTCTGATGTCTTTTTCTCTCTGCTTGTCCTCTGCATATAGAAAGGCTACTGATTTTTGTGTGTTAATTTTGTATCCTGCCACCTTGCTGAAGGCATTAATCACCTTCAAGAGGTTACTGATACTATTCTTTGGGTCTGATATATATCATGATCATGTCATCTGTAAAGAGGGATAGTTTAATTTCTTCCTTTTTAATTTGTATCCCTTTTATGTCCTTCTACTGTCTTATCGCTTGGGCTAGAACTTCAAGCACTATGTAAAAGATCAGTGGTGATAGTGGACACCCCCGTCTTGGTCCTGAATTGAGTGGGAACTCCGTGAGTCGTTACCCATTGAGAATGATTTGTGTTTTAGGAGTTTTGTAAATTGCCTTTATTAAGTTGAGGTTTAGGCCTTCTATGCCTATTCTTTCGAGAGCTTTGAACATGAAGTGGTGTTGAATTTTGTCAAAGGACTTCTCCACATCTATTGAGATAACCATGTGGTTTTTTTGATTAATGTGGTGGAATACATTTATTGACTTGCGTAGGTTGAACCATCCCTGCAACTCTGGGATGAAGCCAAATTGGTCAGGGTGGATAATATTTTTGATGTAGCGCTGTGTCTGGTTTGCTAGGACTTTGTTCAGGATTTTTGCATCTAAGTTCATCAGAGATATGGTTCTGTAGTTCTCTTTTTTGTTGCATCCTTGCCTGCTTTGGGGATTAGGGCAATGGTAGCTTTATAGAAAGTTTTTGGAAGCCTTCCCTCTTTTGCTATGCATCTAACAAGCTTCAGAAAGGGTGGTTTCAGCTCTGTGATGAAGGCTTGGTAGAATACAGCTGAGAACCATCTGGTCCTGGGCTATTCCTTTTGGGAAGATTTTTAATTGTATCTTCAATCTCTGTGGAAATGATAGTTTTGTTTAGTGATTTTATCTGCTCTGGGTTAAGCTTTGGTAGTTGGTAGGTATCCAAAAACTTATCCATTTCTTCCAGGTTCTCTAATTTTGTGGAGTAGAAGTTTTGGAAGTATGACCTGATGATTTTTCCAATGTCTTTGTTATCTGTTGTGATCTCACCATTGTCCTTTCTGATTTTGTTGATTTGGGCTTTCTCATTTCTTCATTTGATTAGATTGGCCAGGGTTTTGTCAATCTTATTAACTTTTTCAAAGAACCAACTCTTTGATTTATCTATTTTTAAATCATTTTCTTGATTTCCAATTCATTAACCTCAGATCTGATTTTAATGATTTCCTTTCCTCTTGAGCTCCTTGGGTTAGCTTTTTCCATCTGTTCTAATGATCTTAGGTGGGTGGGTAGTTCATTGATTTGAGACCTCTCTGTCTTTGATATGAAGGCATTTAGCGCAATGACCTTCCCCCTTAGGACTGCCTTCATTGTGTCCCACAAGTTCTGATAAGATGTGTTATCGTCATCATTTATTACTAGGAAATTCTGAAATTCATGTTTATTTCTTAGATGACCCAATCATTCTTTAGGACAGAATTGTTCAGGTGCCAGTACTTTGTGTATTTTCTGGGTCCTGTTCCATTGTTAATTTCTACCTTTAATGCACTATGGTCTGATATGATGCAAGGAACTATGTCAGTCTTCCTGAATTTGTTTAGGGATGATTTATGCTCTAGGATGAGATCAATTTTTGAAAAAGTCCCATGTGCTGCTGACAAGAATGTATATTGTGTGTCTTTTGGGTAGAACGTTCTGTAAATATCTGTTATCCCCAAGTGGTCAATTGTGTTATTGAGCTACGTTATGTCCCTGCTGATCTTCTGTTTGGTTGATCTGTCTAGAGCTGATAGAGGTGTATTAAAGTCTCCTACTATGATGGAATAAGAGTCTATTTCTGTTTTATTTTTGAGTAGGGTTTCCCTTATGAACTGTGTTGCACCCAAATTTGGTGCATATATGCTGATGATGGTGATATCTTCCTTTTGGACCATTCCTTTGATTAGTAAGAAGTGCCCATCATTATCGTTTTTAATTGATTTTGTTGTAAAGTCTATTTTGTCAGAGATTAATGTAGCCACACCTGTTTGCTTTTGTCTTCCACATGACTGATAAACTCTTTCCATCCTTTTACTCTAAGAAGTTTGCTGTCTTTAGAGGTAAAGTGCCTTTCCTGGAGGCAGCAGATGGACAGGTCCATTTTTCTGATCCATCCTGCAAGTCTGTGTCTTTTTAATAGGGGAATTAAGTCCATTTTTATGCAGAGATATAACTGTGAGGTTTGCTTTAAGCCCTGCCATGCTGAAGGTTTAATGGTGTTTGATGTCTGTGCTGCTTTTATTAGCGCACTGACTGTGGTTGTTGTGCCTGATCTCTAGTACTCTTCTGAGGTATATTTCTTGTTTCTTCTGTGTGGAATCTCTTGTAGGATCCTCTGAAATTTTGGCTTTGTGTTCAAATAGTCGTAGAACTGGTTTACTTATTGGAACACTGTCAATTCTCTATTGTGAGGGATAGCTTTGCTGGGTACAGTAGTCTAGGTTGAAAGTCATACTTCTTTAGGCCCTGAAAAGCATTATTCCAAGCCCTTCTGGCTTTCATGGTTTCTAATGAGAAGTCTGAGGTAAGTCTGATGGATTTTCCTTTATAAGTTATGGTTTGTTTTTTTCTTGCAGCTTTGAGTATTTTCTCTTTGCTTTCTATATTAGGTATCTTGATTAAAATGTGTCTTGGAGAATTCCTCTTCATGTCCTATCTGTTTGGAGTCCTCTTGTCCCCTTGAATGTTGATTGTGCTTTCTCTTGTTATATAGGGGAAGTTTTCTTGAATAATTCTGTTAAAAATATTTCCTATGCCCTTAGCCTGGGCTTCTTCTCTCTCTGGGATCCCTATGATTCTAATATTGGGCCTCTTTATGCTATCCCATAGATCCCTCAAGTTTTGCTCACTTGATTTCTTGAATTTATTGAAACCTATGACATCCTTATTAATTCCTTCTGTCTTGTCCTCAAGGTCTGAGAGTCTGTCCTCCAGATTGTCGACTCTGGGACTGATTGATTCAAGGGAGGTTTTTAACAACTCCATTTCATTTTTTGGTTTCTGCTATAATTTTGTTTACGGTCTCCGATTCTTTGGTGAGATCCAATTTCCAGTCTGTTTTTGTTTTTGCTAGGGATTCCTGAATATCATTTTTAAGTTTTCTTAAGTCCTCATCAAATTTAATAAATTGATTGCCTAGCTCCTCCCGAAGTTGGTTCACCTTCAGTTCACTTAAAGTGTTTCTGAATTCATCCATATTTCTCTCCATTGAATTCAGTCTGGAGTCTATGCTTGTTTTGGTGAGCTTCATATCATTCATGTCTTTTTTCATAGTTCCCATATCAGCCATTAACTGCTTCATGTTTGTATTGCAGTTGTGGTCAGGAGTCATATTATTCTCTTTGGGATTGTATTTTTGTTGTCTCCACTTCCTTGTCACTTTCCTGTTCCATAATGGGACTAGAGGCCTGATTTGGGGACTTCCGTCTTTAATTTCTACAGGGTTTTTGTTGGTTTCTGCCTATGTCCAGGTAGGGGAGTGGGACTTAGGCACCCTGGGGAGTCTTGTTCAGCTCACTTTGCTTCCAGTGGAATGATCACCAGGTTTGATCTTAGACTGAGGTCTTTCCTGTTAGGGTTTTCTGTCCCCAGACAGGCTTAGCTCTTTACCTGTCTGGATTCCTCTGTATGTGACTGTTTAGTATTAGACCCACCTCATAGGTCCCTGTTCCCAATTGGTATGCTGCAGTAGAAACAGCTCCAGCACCCCAAACTATAGAGCCCAGTGTTTTCTCACCTGACTTCAGCAAAGAAAAGAGAAAAAAGAGTTTAAAAATGAGAGTTCAGTGAATGTTCACCAGCCTACAACAAGCAGGTCTGCCACTAGGGGCAGCACCTCTCACCTCCCCTTGGCTATTTTCGTTATGGGTCAAACTGCTTCCACGCACAGCTCCCTTCCCTCTGAATACCTCCAATCTTCCACTCCCCCACTTATTTTCAGAGCCCCTCTTATATTGTGTGCACCCCCTCAGGCCCCCTTCCAAGTCTTTATAAATGTTTTGACCTGGGAAGAAGCTGACCTCTGCTACCCTCCTGGACCAACCTGTGCCCTCCTGGTAGTGGCGTGTGGTCTCTGGTGCCTGCCGAAGTGTCTGTGCCCTCCTGGCAGGACTTCTGCCCTTTCAGCACTGGCAGAATTTCCCAGATATTTGCCTGAGGCCTGGCCCCGCTCGGCAACTGCCATCCAGAGTGGGCTTCCAGAACATGGTCCTTTTGCCCAAGGAACATGTTTGCCTGTGTATGGGGGGGTCTCTGGGAGAAGTGCACCCCCGAATTGGGTGCAGGAGGGCGGGGCCCCGTGAGGAAAAGTTGCTCAGCCGGCAAGGGCTCTTGAAGCGGCTGGAAGGAGACAATGAGCGATGGTGGGAGCTTGGGCTGGGGGAGGGGTGGCTCTCCGATCCTCTGCAGAGCAGAAAGCTCCTGGGGAACCCTATCTGGGCTGGTACAGGAGCTGGGGAGAGGGTGGGCTTGGGTTCAGGTCTGACTGATCTCCGAAGTTTGGATTCCATCTGGAAAATCAAACCTTTACGTAGAGAGTCCTGGTGGCGCTGCTACTCATTCGCCATCTTGCTCCGCCTACAGATTCCAAAACAAAACTTTAAAATTCATAATTTGACCTTCTTCGTGTCTATTTTATCAATTCATCACTAAAATTTAATAAGGACCCAAAAGTTAGAATAAATAGGCCCTTGCTGAACCCCAAAATCCTGCATTATAAATAAATCAAGTTAGCAGTGATCCAGAGAAGAACATGGGAGGGTATAATAGAGATGTCCCATTTAGAACTGTATGCTCAACTTTTACTTCTCAGCTCTTTGAAGTTTTGAGTCTTCCCAATAGATGTCTCCATCCAAAAGGAAAAAAAAAATGTTCTCTGATCAAAAGTGTGAGCCCCACCAATATCAGGCCATAAACATAAATATTTAAAGGAAATTTTGTTAGATATACTATATCCATTTAGTAAAAAAACAGTAGTAGTTAAACCTCTAGAGCTTATGACCTACCCAGCCACATGCTTTTCAGTACATTTTCAGTACCAGACATGAATTCCATCCCATGAATCAGGCCTCATATCCAATCAGAGAGCACTTGGTTTCCCCATAACAGACACAACTCTATTGTTAATTACCTTTAATATATTTAACATTTTAATTCAGAAAAAATATGATCTTTCCTATGTCTTTTAAATGAAAACATATATCTGGCCAGTTAGCACAGTTGGTTAGAGCTTGGTACTAACTAATGCATGAAAACACTGAAATCTGGGGGGCGGAGCAAGATGGCGGACGAGTAACAGCGTCGCCAGGACTCTCTTCGGAAAGGTTTGATCTCTTCAGCTGGGATCCAAACTTTGGTCACCAGCTGGACCTGATTTCGGGCCCTCCCTCCCTCCCAAGCGCCTGGGACAGAGCAGAAGGGGTTCTCCAGCAGCTCTCTGCTCCACAGCAGAGCAGAGTACCGAGCCCTCCCCCCACTACTAGCTCCCGCCATTATCCCCTCGCTGCGGTTTCTGAGTGCCGCAAATTGAGCCGCTTCCCCTCGTGGGGGCACCTGATCCTCAGTCGTGCTTGTCTCCATGACCCCCCCCCCCCGCATACACAGGCAGATGCCAGCCTTGGGCAGGCTAAGCTAGCTAGGTCCCGGGGCCAATCTTGAGGCAGATACCTGGGAAGCTTGAGAGGGAAGGAGTCGTCTCTTCGTGGAGGTTTCCCGGCCCTAGGCGCCAATCCAGTGGCTTCCCTGTGGGAGCTCCCGGTCCTCAGACGTGGTCATCTCCACCAGCTGAGAGCGGAGGAGGTGTCTCACCACAGAGGTTTATTTGCCTAACTGGGACCCAGCACAGGTTGGTGGCTGGGCCTGTTCCTGGGCCGCCCAGCCTCTCCTCAACTTTGGGACCTCAGCGGGGTTCCCCTACTGGCCTTGGCTCTGCAGGAGAGCACGCAGCTGGACCCTCAGGCTCCCGCCTTCGTCCCCTCACGACGGGTTCCCAGCCCTAGGCACCAATCCAGTGGATTCCCTGTGGGAGCTCCCGGTCCTCAGACGTGGTCATCTCCACCAGCTGAGAGGGGAGGAGGTGTCTCTCCAAGGAGGTTTCTTTGCCTAACTGGTACCCAGCCCAGGATGGCGGCTGGGCCTGTCCCTGGGCCGCCCAGCCTCTCCTCAGCTTTGGGACCTCAGCCGGGTTCCCCTACTGCCCTCGGCTCTGCAGGGGAGCACGCAGCTGGACCTTCAGGCTCCCGCCTTCGTCCCCTCACGACGGGTACCATTTCCTGGTGCCAATTGAGTGGCTTCCACCGTGGGAGCAACCAGTCCTCAGACTTAATCCTCTCCTCGACCCCCCACATATACACAGGCAGGCGCAAGCCCTAGCTTGGTTCTGGGGCCAGTCAGTAGGCAGATACCTGGGGGCCCTGGCAGAGGCCGGTTCATCAGACGGGTACATCCCAGGAGGGCATAGGCGCTCTCCATGAGTACCAGGGATCACGCGCTACTGCCAGGAAGTAAAGTGGGCTGAATAGGACTCCTCAGGGCACCTGAGTCCCTCTTCGCTAGCTGGGCATTGGCAGAAACCAACGGAAAAACGTATCATCCCAACCCAGGGCACCTAGTCCCATTATGGAACATGAAATTGACAAGGAAGTGGAAGGAGCTCATACACAATTGCAGAGAGAGAACAATATGACTCCTGACCAAAACAGCAATGCAAATATGATGCAGTTAAGGGCTGATATGGAACTTATGAGAAAAGACATGAATGAGTTGAAGCATTCCTACTCAAGCATAGATTCCAAACTGAATTCGATGGAGAGAAATATGAACGAATTCAGAAATACATTAAGTGAATTAAAGATTAATCAACTAAGAGAAGAGCTGGACAATCAATTAATTAAATTTGATGAGGACTTAAGAAAACTAAAAAATGATTATCAGGAAACCCAAGCAAAAACAAAAATAGATTGGAAATTGGATCTAACCAAAGAATTAG
>PVHP010044383.1:0-14122 GCA_004024765.1 Zapus hudsonius
CATAAAGTGGCAGCCTGTGGAAAGGGAGAAAATATTTTCAAATCACCCATCTGCAGGGGGTTAGTATTCAAAACGCATAGAACACAACCTAAGAGTAAGAGTACAAATAATGGACCAGGGTTCAATTCCCCAATACCCACATAAAGCCAGATGTACAAAGTGGCTCATGAATCTGGAGTTTGTAGTGGAAAGAAGCCCTGACATGCCCTCTCTCTCTCTCTCTCTCTCTCTCTCTCTCTCTCTCTCTCTCTCTCTCTCTCTCTCTCTCTCTCTCTCTCTCTCTCCCCCCTTGCAAATAAATAAATTTGTGTCTCTGCTAGAATGACTGGATGCAAGCCTTCCCTGCCAGTACACAGTCATTTCTCTTACGAACATTGTTTTTCTTTATCCTAATAGCCTGAAACACCAGAAGCAATTCACCTTCACCTGGATGGGAAAGCGCCTTCCTATTCTGCCTCTAAGCTATGTTGACTTTCTTGCTGTTTATTTTGTTGTTTGTATATTTACATATAATATAATATATAATATTATATATATGGGGGGTATGTGTGATGTGTGATGTATACACATGTGTGTAGATATGTGCCCCATGCACATGTGTGTGGAAGCCAGAGGACAACCAATGCCCTGCTCATGTCATTCATCTGCATATTTCCTTGAGACAGGGTCTCTCCTTCAACCTAAAGTGCGCCCCAGAGATTCTCGGGTCTCTGCCCCCAGGTGCCTCGGGTGTGTGATGACAGGTATGCATGGCCATGCCCAACTTTTCACATAGGTTCTGTTTGCTTAAGCAGCAAGCAGTCTTAGCCACTGAATCATCTCCCCAGCCCACTACGTCAGCTTTCTAGATTTCTTTTACCTGAGGAAAAAATGAACAGAACTGTAAGTATTCTGTTAGGTCTCCAGAGTAACAACCAAAGAAAATTCCTAGCAAAATATGGAGCCTGTCAAAATTTATATAACAGTCAGTAAATGCTACAAGATGGATTTGGGACTATTTAAGGCTTTCTAATTAATAAAATATCCAAGATGAAGAATTAAGAGCCAGATTATTTTTCTGAGGGGCTATTATTAAAATGTGGCCTTTATTAAAATGTCCACATGTGCGCTGGAGAGATTGTTCAGCAGTTAAGGCAGTTGACTGCAAAGCAGAAGGACCTGAGTTTGATTCCCCAGTACCCACATAAAAGCAGATGCACAAGGTGGCACATATGTCGGGAGTTTGTTCGTAGTGGCTGGAGGCCTTGGCATGCCCATTCTCTCTCTCTCTCTCTCTCTCTCTCTCTCTCTCTCTCTCTCTCTCTCTCTAATAAATAAATATTCAAAATGTCCATGTGTGTCAATTGTCAATTTTATAAACTTCTAACACTCAGATTCTTCTAAGCTAAACAAATAAAGCTACAAAGTGGCAGTTAGGCTAAATGGCCTGTTGTTCTATGGAGCAGCAAGTCAATTCGACCCAACCAACATCCCTAAAGAGATTCTGTCAATGAGACTCCACTGCCTTGGACTAATAAATGCCCCTCCTCACCTTACACAGCGTGGTTTTCAATTCTTGTTCATCTAGGCATAGCCACTGACATGGGCTTTTTCTCTTGGTTCTAAAACCAATACAGAATTAGCTAGTTTGAATGAAAGCTTAAGCTCACTAGACTTCAGGAGTGAAAGAATAATAATACGCCTTCACTATAAATTCCATCAGTAGAGAAGTTATAAAGATGAATGAAGCCATTCTGGGCCAATTTCCTATCTTATAAAAAATCAAAGATCAGATCAGTCACCTATCGGGATTAGAACCATGGGTGCTATGTTTCGGCTTCCAGAAGAAAATCATCCTGTCAATGGAAACGTGGCACAATTTTCAAACGGAGCAGCATCCATCTTACCAGCGCATTGACTTTCTATAGTTTCCCTATTCTGTTATGCCTTAGGCCACAGAAGATTAATGCTACAAGTTAAGCAAACAGTGCAATATTTATAGTTTCCTGTGTTGGTGAATATTAGAGTTCTTTCCTATATCCAGCTACCCGAGGATCACAGGAGGTCACACATGTGCAGTGGGACAGTCAGAACACTTTTCCTAGTGGTCAGTCCACAGATTCATGCCTGCCCTCAATAGCAAGAAAGACAAGGAAAAGATGACATCCATCAGTAGGAAAGGAGAGGTGGAGTGAAATATCAAAGTAGAGAATCTACTGTTTATGAATAAGAGAAAAGATCCATATTCTGCTCAGGGCCAGAAGCATTTGATAGGTGAGGAAGCAGGATGAAATGTCACTTCCAGAGGCTTTCAGGTTTTCAAAATATCACCTCTATCAAGGACTTTTGCTGAAGGTATCAGCTACCTGCTGCAGGGTACAAGACCTGGAGGAGCTTTACCTATGGCATCAGGGAAGAAGGGAGGCATCTTAGTTGGTGCTGGAGCCTGAGTATGGACTGACCCCTTCTCAGGGCTGGCAGCCAAGTAGACACTAGGACTTCGGGTTGCCTGGATGAGGTTTACCAAGAAGTCCTTCTCTCACATATATCTCAACACTCAGGGTACAACAAAGAGTCCTCAAGGAACTAAAAACCAAGAAAGAAGCCAAACCTTCAAGATCACCCTTAAGACAAGGGCTTCCAGCCTCTACCTTTCCCCACACAGAGCATGTGATATTTCCCAGTCACTGGTCCCTCGGTAGCCATCTGAGGAGTGTGTGGCTTTTGCACAGTTCCAGGACTTTGGGCTACAGCCCTGAAAAATGAGAGGCTAAAACACAGAAGCATGGTGAGAGGAGGAGGGCAGGCGCTGGACAGATGTCTCAGTGGATGAAACACTTACCATCACTTCCCACTACCCAAGAGTTTCTAATTGGTCAATCAAGTTCAATCAATGATGGATTTTAAAAATCTCAAGTGGTGAGCATGGAAAACTAGTAGCTGAGACGTTTATGTGTTAGCCCAGCCTGGAGCTGAACCCCTCTCTCCACACTCTGACCTCAGCCCACCCATACACATGCCCCTTCCCTGTACTCTGCATGTCCCTCATCCCACACGCTGAGGTTGGCTTGATTATACAAGTACCGAAGGTGGCTGGTGATTAAGGGGGCATCGGGCCATCTAATCAAGCATATCCAGCAGGTATTAAATGCTATCAGAAATCTCAAATTTGATCCTTTTGTGTCAATTAACTTCATGCACAGAAAATTCTAATCTTTGGCCCCGAGCTACACAGTTTTCTTAAGCTTCACCTGACATTCACTGCAAATCAGTCTGGAAATGTGTGGTTGGTTCATACAGCCTGGCCCACTATGAGAGAGAGTAGACAGAGGATTTGTAGAACATAGATCCAAGTGGTATATCATTCATTCGTTCATTGATTTATGAACACATATTTACTACAAGACAACGCTGTACCAGTTGGAGATGCTTGAATAAAATGAGCACATACTCCCTCACCTATGAAAGTTGACCTTTCCAAAATAAATATTCAAATCCAAAGACTTCTCATAAAAATGTGCTAATTTTTGTTATTTATGGTACTTATTTATTTGTTTTAAGGGCTCTCTCCAGCCCAAGCTGACTTGAAACTCACAGCGATTCTTCTACTTCATCCTGCTGAGTGATGGGATTGCAGGTGAGCCATCACATCTGGCTTATTTATTTCTCAGTCTTGGGTATCTATCACACCCTGGGCCTCACACACTCTGAGCAACTGCTCAATCACTCAATTACTTTCTTGTTGCTAAAACAAAATACCTGATTAGAAGCAGCCTACGGAAAGAAAAAGTTTATTTTGTCGTACTGTTCCAGAGGGTAGCGTCCGTGTGGTGGGGAAAGCATGGTGGGGACAGGAAAGTGTTGTCACAGCATCGCATCAGCAGGGAGGAGAAGAGGGAGAAAATAGCAAACAGCCAGCAGGACTGAACTACATAACCTCAAGGTCTGCCTCCCAGGACATTCTTCCCCCAGAAAGACCACAACTCCTAAAAAATCTCACAACCTCCTAACTGAGGATGGGGGTCACCTAGCATTCAAACCATCGTAAGCTCTAAGCCAAATCCTCTGGCCCACATTATATATCATTCACCACAATTTAAATTAACTTTTTAATCACAATATTTAGCTAGGGATAGTTACACATACCCATAATCCCAGTACTGGGGAAACTGAAGCAGGAAGAATTTGAGGCCAGCTTGGGCTACATAGCAAGAAATCGCTCCCTGATCTATATAAGTAACCACATTAATTAATTAGTTAGATGGCTTGTACCAAAGATGTGAACTAAGAATAAAGAACTCATTCAGTTATTGTCTAGGTAGCCTTTGTGCTGGTCAATGAACTAATTTAAAGCATATTTACCAAATCACTTGATTACACTGAGAAAATTGTAGCAGCCGTTGGAAGCTATCAGTCTAATGTTAGACTTGGAGGTTTATGCGACCTCTGGGGCACAGGGTCAGGCAAGGCTAAGGAGAAAATATACTTGACACTGATTGCTTCTTGAGACACTTCGCTAATGTAATCTGCGTTGCAGATTAGAATTAACATAATATCCCAGGTGATGCCAAGTAAAAATGGTCTGAACTGCACTGCTGTGTGGGGATTGGGTTTTGTTCTTCGAGAAGCTGCTTTAGGAAGGGCATAGCATGACCTTACAGTCTCTTGCCAGAGTTGTAAGGGAGAATAGCTCTGCCCTTTCCTTCTTCAGGTAATAAATGGGTAATAGACTACTTCACTGCATCGTGCATGAATGCTGCTGGACAAAGAACGTTTTCAAACAATTCTGTTGTCATGAGATTTATTGTTGGCCCTTTTTTTTCTGTTCCATTTGACCTTTCTGATCAAAACTGTGACTGACAGCAATGTTTGAGCCAATTGCATTTATGGTGTGCTCTGTCTAGTAATACGTGCTTCTACACACCTACACATACCAGAAGCTTCTGAGCCCTGATTCTCTGCTGATTGCAGGTTGGCCTCTCTCATCTGCCATATTGTACTATAAAACCCTGGCATGCAGAGAGCGCGTCTGTTCAGAGGATATGTATTTCATGCCTGTTGGGTCATTGGATTTCTTGCAGCTCTGTGATTAAATACTTGTCTCCTTCAATATTGCCCACTCATAAGGCTAGACCACGGAGGAGATACTAGCTGATCCTCTAGCAGCCTTGAGTCCGGAGGGTCTGTGGTGCTTTCTTGGTCTTGGGAGAAAGTCACTGGCAGGGGGAAGGTTGCACGCACGAGCTGCTTCAGGAGCCTTCAGCTTGGTCTGTTTCACCCTCATCTCATTTCATCTAGTTCTTCAGAAACTCTTTATCTTCCATCCACTAACCCAGACTACAAACCATGTTTCCTAGCCAGAATACTAGCTCTCAGTTTCACTTAAAAGAGAAATAAGGGCTGGAAAGATGGCTTAGCAGTTAAGTCACTTGCCTGCAAAGCCTAAGAACCAGGGGTTTGAGTCCCCAGGACCCCGTAAAGCCAGATGCATAAGGTGGTGTGTGCATATGGAGTTCGTTTGCAGCGACTAGAAGTCCTGACATGTTTGTTCTCTCTCTCTCTCTCTCTCTCTCTCTCTCTCTCTCTCTCTCTCTCTCTCTCTCTCTCTCCAAGTAAATAAATAAAAATAAAGAGAAATGAGACCCTTGACCTTGTCCCTGGCTTTGCCCATATGAAGAGGCTAGAATATGAAGAATATGGTGACTGACTGATTTGTCTCTGGAAAACGCCTTTTCCCTGGGAGCATATTGGTGTTTGCCTATAAATTTGAACCCAAGAATGGTTCAAATTCTTAGCTTGCCAGAACTTGAGATCTGGGTACATGAATTGCACCCTAATGAAAATACAAGAGAAGCATCCTTCCTTGTACAACCAGCTCCAGCTAGCATTTCTGTGCTTTTCCTTAATGAGAATATCTCCATGCTTTCTCTTTGAATATAAAAGTGGTATTTGTTCATCATTTTTAAATTCAGGCAGAATAGGGAAGTGAAAAATTTCAAATGCTACAATCCCTTAAACTTCTGAAATTTTGATTAACTAAAATATAGTGCAGGTACTGTGACCTTCACCTTTTTTGCATGTGTGTGTTGCATATGCATGTGGTGTGTGCACATGTGTGTTCAGATGTGTGCGTCGCATGCATGTGCATATGGAGATCATAAGAGACCATCAGATGCCCTTGTCTTATTGTTCATCCACATAGATCTTTGGGACAGGGTCTCTCCCTCAACCTAAAGCTGCTGTCCATTAGCAAGCCCCAGCAATTCTCTAGTCTCTAACAGTCCCCACCCATGGGCCAAGGTTACAGATGTGTGTGGTCACAGCCAGCTTTTTACATGGGTTCTGGGGAGTTGAATTTAGAGCTCTCTGGCCCAAAAGGCCTCATACTTAATCAGTGAGCACTCTTAACCATTGAGCCATCTCCCCAGCCCAACATCCACCTTTTAAAATAAATAATTCATCAGTTTTAGTTCACATAATTCAGCAGTTTTAGTATATTCACAAGGTTTGCAACTACTACCAATATCTTCCAGTACTTTCTCATTATGCCAAAGAAATCACTATTCCTATAGCAGCTACACTCCTTGGCCCCACTTCCCAAGTCCCTAGAAATCACTAACCTATTTTTCTGTTTTTCTAGATTCATCTATTCTGAACATTTTACATAAATGGAATCACACAATCTGTGCTCTTTTGTGACAAGATTCTTTTCTATTTAACTTTATTCCTTTTGATGCTTGAATAACATTACATGAATAGATAGATTGTATGGATAGACCACATTTTATTTACTCATGTTTTTATTCACTTGTAAACATCTGGAGCCCACTTTTCGAGTATTATGAGGAATGCTGATTTGAACACTCAAACAGAAGGGTTTGTATGAATGTGTTTCAATTCTCTTCACCTAAGAGTGTTTTAATAAATAGCTTTCAGAATTTTTCTGTGAATATCTTTATATGCAAGTACATCTATTGGGATATATTACTGTTTCTATTTGGTCTCTTCACCCAAAGTACCCGAGTGTCTTCTGTGCCCCCTTCCCATCCTTATAACCCACATATTGCTTGCCTTGGCCAGGGGCCTGGCAGAGTGGACTGAAAGCAGGACTGCTATAAAGTATACCACAGCTTAGCAGAAGTTTTCATTTCTGTATTCTCCCTTTTTTAATATCTTTATCTATTTATAAGCAGAAAGAGATAGAGAGAAGAGAGACAGAAAGAATGGGCATGCCAGAGCCTCCAGACACTGGCAATGAACTCCAGATGCATGGGCCACATTGTGCATCTGGCTGTACATGGGTCCTGGGCATTCAAACCCTGGTCGTTAGGCTTTGCAGGCAAGCGCCTTAACCACTGAGCCTCCTCTTCATCCCCCATGTGTTCTCTTGCTTTTGCCATCTGGCATGAGTAGGAGCTTCTTAAGCCTGTGCCCCAGAATAAATGGACATGAGGTGCTGAAATACAGCTGTCTGCAGCTGTGTTAACATATATATGAAAGAGAAAGAAATTACTGTAAATCACAGAAATTTGGCTTTTACAGTCATATGGTCATTATTACTGGAAAAGCTGACTAATTCATGAGTGAATCAATTATTATCTGTTTGTCTACTGAAGGACACAGTGTGCGCATCTTAACGAATTCAAACTTCAATTTGTTGTTACAGAAACTGAGGTCCAAAGAGATCAGGTGACTTGTTCAGGGGAGAAAATTAGTAAGAGAGACAAAGTCAAATTTATTCCAGCTCTGATTTGCAATCCAGTTTTATAATTAAAGCAAAAGACGGGGTAATCTTGGACATTTCCGTGGCATTATGGGATGGATTTTAAGACCCTCATGCCACTGTATGACTGTTGGGCTGAAAGTTTCAAACTCACTCATGCTGGACTAATGAGTTAATGCTAATTGGGAAATTGTAATATGCCAAAATGCGTGTGCTGTGCTTTCTCACCAAAAAAAAAGTATTTTAATAGAGAAAGGAGCACTATTATAAGACTTAATCCTTATTCTTTATCTCTGCAGCCATTGGGTCTGGGATTTCTACTAAAAATAAATAGCTGGCTGCTTTCAATCCATTCTGCACGCCTCACCAAACTGCCACTCGTTGTGCTTGATTTAACATAATTGCCTTCTGTGCCCCGAAGGGTGGGTCCCCGGCCTGCAAGGTGCCACACAGATGCCCATGCTCCGTCCTGTTTAAGGCAGTATTTCTATCTCTCTTTTCTATCTTAAAGCCATAAATAAGTAACACTTTTGTATAACTAACTTTCAGCAACAGGGACTTTGGTGCAGTGCCACTATTGTAAATGCCAGCCACCCACTTAACAGGGTTGTTAAGATCAGGACGAATGGTAAGGTGAAAACCTCCAGTCGGGAACCCTGGGAAAGGCACATAAGAGGGCTGGCAAGTGGGTCTGAGAAAGTCAAGTTTACAGATAAGATAGCAAGACAGAACAACAAAGCCAGTCAGGGCAGGCTCTGACCAGCCCCCATCCCTTAGCAAACTTCGCAACTTTATGAGTAGTGACACTTTGATGCTTATTCCTACATCTAAGGAATCTAATTATAACACACTGCATTCTGGGTAAGGACAACTTCTAAGAATGCTTCCATCTCTTCTGGAAAATGGATTGTGCTGGACTGCCCCATGGGGTGACTGAAGGGGGGGGGAGAATGGTAGACCAAGACTTACAAGTACACATCCGCCATGGCCCCTTCACTCTGTCTGCCCTCCACTCCAAAGGGTGAACCTATTTCCCACTTTGCTTTCTCATCTACAGAACGTCTCTTTGCTTGACTGTTTCCTTACTCTACCTGTATTTAGCTGTGAGTTCTCCTCCTTCGAGAGACAAGAGCCAGGACTGCTGCTGTGGTTGGGATCAGGCAGAATTGGGACAGGAGACATATCTCCCCATCGCTAGCAGGGATGAGACACTCCAGGCTTGGCCTCTCAGTCCCTTATAGGTGACAACATACCCACTGATGCTCTTCAGAAACCTAAGCCAGATGGCCAATAAAGGAAGTTTTCTTTCCTAATAATACACTGAGTAGATTAAAGGCCACTTAAAATGGCTGATTTGCAGTATTGATACTAGTAGAATTGTTAGGTAATAGATTACTTTTGTCCGGTTCTTCTCTCTCCTTAGACCAGCTGGAATTGTTAGAAAGGTTAGGGGAAGCAGCTTGCATTTGTGCTTAGATACAGGAACATTCAGCATACTTTTAAAAGGCTACATGTTACCTTTGTTCTAATCATTTTTATTTTATTTTATTTGTTGTTTTGTTTTTCAAGGTAGGATCTTGCTCTAGCCCTAGACTGACCTAGGATTCCTGGAATTCACTCTGTAGTCCCAGGCTAGCCTCGAACTCAGCAATCCTCCTACCTCCACCTCCCGAGTGCTGGGATTAAAGGTATTTGCCACCACGCCTGGCTATAATTTTATCTTTATTATGACACCGGCTGTTAGAGATAATGGTAATGTTAGAAGATCTTAAATAGTATCAATTTACATGCAAGAAAATCACAAGACAGTGTGACTGGAGCCCCATAACCCAAGTTCCCAGCTAGGTTTTTATCCACCCCACACCACTTCAGCAAGTGCAGAACCAAAGTGCACACTTTAAGACCTGTTCTAGACAGAAAAAAAGATATCACCACTGAATATTCTAGAAAGCTGAATGACCTGTAGAAAGTTCCCCTGACTAGGGACAAAGGTATTTCATGAGATGAGAACAGATGTTAAGGCCTTATTCTTAGGGTTAAAGTCCAAGCTAGCTGCTCTGGTCTTCCTATTGCCACACTGCCTTAAGACCCACGGGACAAGTCAAGAGATTACTGTTCCTCAAGAAGAATGTAACAAGGAGATGGGGATGTAGCCCATTTTGTAGACTGCTCATTTAGGGTGCCACCCCCAGCATAACATAAACTGAGTATCGTGGCTCATGCCTATAATCCCAACAGTCAGGACATGGAGATAGAAGGATCAAATATTCAAGGTCATCCTCAACTTCCTCAACTATATAGTGATTTAGAGGCTAGCCTGGACTACATGAGCCCATCTCTCAAAGAAAAAATAAAAATAAAAGAGGAGGCGATAAGATACTCTCAGGGTGCAACTGTAGTCCAGAAGGATCTGGGTTTTGTTTGTGAGAGAAAAGAGTAACTATGACCCTTGGCTCCCTGGTTCCCATGACCTCATCCTACCATGACCCTCAGTCCCCAGGGCTGAAGGGACAGCCATAACATCTGTCCAAATTCAGGGCCTCACCTGGGCACCCATATTTGACCATGGAATTATGGGAAAGGTTAGGAGAAGAGAGCTACAGAAAGAGAACCAGAACTCATCAGGTGACCCTAAAATAGTCCAACTGACTGATTCAAGGTTGAGCTTGGGGGTGGGGGATGAGAAATGCCTTCCATGGTGGCTCTCAGAAGATTTAGTCTATTTGTTTTTAAAATACTTGGTTATTTTTAGACACAAGGATTTCAAAATGTCCCCAAGATAAGCCAACTAAGAAGGTGAGGCACCCAGGTTTAGCTATAGAACTTGTAGGAAGAAATTGGTTCAGGCATTGTTCTGAGGCCTCAGAGGACCAAGCATCTGAAGGGCTTTGCCTTGAGGCTTCAGACAGTTGCTGGGAGAACGTGGTGGGAGAAGGAAGCCCATGCAAAAAAAAAAAAAAAAAAAAAAAAAAAACAAGGAGGAAAACAGATGTGATGTGAATAATTCTAATAGAAATATCTTTTTCACATGAGCAGGAAGAGTTGTATATCAGCAGCATTTGACCTAGAGACCTCTCCATAGATTATTCTTGGCACTTTAAATTTCTTTCCCTTTTCTCCTTTCTCTCAACTCCCTCAAAAATACTGTGCTCCCTGAAAAAACAAATTCAAGATGTCAAATTAATCTTCGTTCTCACCACAAAAGTCCACGGGCAGACACTCTGTCACTGCTTGTTATTCCGTAATTTCTGTTTTCAAAAATGTAATTTTCCCCCTTTCTCTTCTCTTCAAACTCTCCCTACCTTCTGTGCTCCCAAGCAGTTATTTCTCAAGACTTTCCTATTAGATGAGGAGAGTTTTATCTGCACATTCCCCTAGAACCCGAAAGTGAGGTTAAATGGCAAGATCAAGGCTGCAGAGCCAGCCAGGGCCAGACAAGAGCCTGCAGGCCCTGCCACCCAGGGCTCAGCCTGCTCATTACCACACTGCTTCTCAAGAGCCCTTGCTGAGACTGGAGTTCTTGCAGCACTTATTGATACCATTAAAAATATTAATGGCCCAAGAATCCAGAAGCCCAACTAGAATTTTCTTGAAATGCTTTCCCAAGGATTGGGCACACTCAGCATGAAGCATCATTAAACCCCACTACCTAACAACCACACAAGAAGAGCAAGCCATAGAATCATACTAGTGAAACTATTGGTGTACTCAAAGTCAAGTTTTACCTGTCTACAGTTACACCTGTTAGCAAGGAGACTCGGTCACAGAAGAGCAGTCTTCACTGCCGGAGGTAGAAATAGCATCTGAGAAGCTAAGTAAGATATATTGAAAGGCTGGCTCTTCCTTGGGGAGAACCTTGAGAGTCTCTCTTCTCTGTCCATTGTTTTGCCTTGTTGCTTCTTCCACAGTGATGACAGGAGCCTCAGGTGTTTGAACACTGGATCCCCAGATGGTGGAGGGTTTATTCTTTAAGTTGCTTTGGGTCATGGATTTGGTCACCACATGAATAAAGTAACTAACCCAGAGCCCAATGGCAGCTGTGAAGGGCTGGGTTCAGAAGTCCTATGACCCTGCCCTAGAGAAGCAGTGAGTGAAGGAACACTTCCAGAACATAACTGAAATAAGATGCTGTCTTCCTGACCATGATCCTGTGCTGGCAAGTGTTGAGGTCCAAGGTCAAGCACTCCTCACAGAACAGAAGATACACATGATAATACAAGTCACACAGCGAGGTTTATTCCAGCATGCTGAGGTCTGGGTCTAGGCTCAAAAGTTGAACCTCTGACCCAGGATCCCCCTTCTGCCTTCTTCACTAGCTTTTATAGGTTTGAGTTTACAGGTATGGACATTTCATAGCTATCTATTAATTTTATGGCATACAAGTGGCTCTTTGAGGTTATAAGCATGGGAAGTCACAGTTATCGACAATCTTTACAAAACAGTTATCTGCTATCTTTACTTAACAGTTATCTGCTAACTTTACTAAACAGTTATCTGCTATCTTTTTATGGCCCACAGGTGGCTCATGGCCTTTTAACCCACATCCTGGCCACATCTAAGTGGTCACTCTAATCTCATGGCAACCATCTGGTTGTCTATTTACAGACATTCCTTTAAACTCAGACCTTCTTTACCAGTGATGAATTTTTTTTTCTCCTGAGAAGGAAGTAGGGGGCTTTTCATCCATCTGTTCCTTTGATCTGTCAAAGCTAACTAAGATGGTGAATTGCCTGTCCCCAACAGCAAGAATCAGAGTTGTTGCCTGAACCCAACGAGCCAGGGCAGAGGGGGCCCACCCAGGCTCTCTCCAGAAGATCCCCATTGTGGTAGTTTGAATGTGACAGTTGGATGTATGGTTCCTTATAGCTGGGTATTTTATTAAAATTGAATCTCTAGAAGGAAAATCCCTGCTACAGGGAGTGTGTCATGGGGGGGCGGATCTTGGAGCCCAGGCTTAAGGTATGTTTGGGGAGTCGGGGATCTTTAGTCGATCCATCAACTGTATGGAGAGCAGCTTAGAGTCCTGGCTCTTCTTGCTTTTTGGTGTTTGCTGGCTTTTTGCTGATGTTGCTCTGCTATGATAAATGGAAGTGAGCCAGCTTCTTCTGCTATTGATGGTGTTTCCCCTGGATTCTGTAAGCCTGAAATAAACCCTTTCCTCCCATAAACTGTTTGTGATTGGATGTTTGTCCAGCAATGCGAAGCTGACTGCAGCACCCATCAACACAGCAACACCAAAACAGGTGCAGAGCAGAACTCTCCCAGCTCACTGTCTGGATGTCCTACGAGATCTGGGAAGCTACAATTACTGAAATAGCATCAGGTGCTAATTTCGATTATTCATCCTGAGATGTTTGATACCAAAGCAAAAAGACCTCAAAGGTTAGCCGGGCGTAGTGGCGCACACTCGGGAGGCAGAGGTAGGAGGATTGCCTTGAGTTCAAGGCCACCCTGAGACTACATTGTGAATTCCAGGTCAGCCTGGACTAGAGTGAGACCCTACCTCAAAAAACCAAAAAAAAAAAAAGGACCTCAAAGGTTGGTCCTCCATGACAGCAGCCTGAATCTTATCTGACAATACCATGCAAAGGAAGGTGACTGTATTCCATCCCTGGTCTATCCATAATGATCAAGATGATTAGATGATGACTCAGGGTTTTATCTGGGGAAAGACAATAACTCCTACCTATATTTAAGTATTTCAATAGTGGCATAAAGTAACACAGGCAAAAACACATGGTGACTTATAAAACCCTATGCTCGGGAGGTAGACACATTACTTCTTTGTTCATCTGGGCTGCATTCCATCACGTGCAAACTTGAAGACTCTAACCAGCCAGATCCAACATCAGAAGTGTTGCAGTCAGCTTTCTAGTTGCTGCGCAGGAAGAACCCAAACAAAAGCGGCTTGTAGAGGAATGGGTTTATTTGGCTTACAGACTCGAGGGGAGACTCCATCCTGGCAGGGAAAACGATGGCATGAGCAGAGGGCTGGACATCACCTCTGCCACAGCACTGCAAACAGTGGCAGGAAGGTGTGCCAAACTCTGGCAAGGGGAAGCTGGCTTATAACTCCATAAGCTCGCCCCCGACAACACAGCTTCATCGAGGTTGTAAAACCCAAACTGCCATCAGCTGAGGATCGATCTATCAGAACACATTCAATTGTTTGTGGGGGACACCTGGATCAAACCATGACAGTCCGCCCCTGGCCCCCACAGACTAATAATCATACAAGATATAAACACAATATGTTCAGCTCAACTCTTAAGTCCCCGCAGCTTTCAACTAAGCCATAATACCAAAAATAAACCCATAATGGCACAGAACATTCACAATGCAAAACATGAGGCACAGCAAAAACAGATTGACCAATACAATACAAGATTTAAAACAAACAGGGCACCATCAATCTCTAAC
>PVHP010044384.1:0-14030 GCA_004024765.1 Zapus hudsonius
AGGAAGGAAGGAAGGAAGGAAGGAAGGAAGGAAGGAAAGAAGGAAGGAAGGAAGGTTGGTTACCTTGGGTAGGAAAGTCTCAGACACAATTCCAAAAAAGTTCTAGTTAGGCAAATAGAAACTTTTGGGTCTGTTGGAAAGTCCATTTTCTCCCAGAAATCACCCTGAAATGATATCTTGACTCGATCTCTACTCCACACACTGTGCTCATGTATTGGAGAAGAGTCGTTCTTGGGAAGCACACCCGCAGAACGAGCATGGGCAATGACCCGGAGCCACCACCCGAGCGCCAGCAGCTGACCTGTGCAGCACACTTTAATGGTCACCACTGTGTCTGTACAGCCGGAAGCATCATCAGAGCCAGATTGTGGGATGCATTCCTTCCCTTATCCAACTAATCTTTATGGTTCTGCTATATAAGACACCATGTTCCGTCTCATAGAGTCCACAAGCAACAATGGAATTTTAACAACTCCTGAAAACACTGCCTGAGAAATGAGGATACTTTCAACTAAAGACTTGCCGGAGAGATGGCTCAGGTGCTTTCCTGCAAAGCCTAACAATCCAAGTTTTATTCCTCAATACCTATGTAAAGCCGGATGCACAAAGTGGCACATGCATCTGGAGTTCACCTGGCATGACCATTCTCTCTCTCTCTCTCTCTCTCTCTCTCTCTCTCTCTCTCTCTCTCTCTCTTTCTCTCTTCTCTCTCTCTTTGCTCACAAATAAAATATTTAAAAAAGAAGAATCTGAATAGAGACTTGTTATAAATATATAAAATTGTCATAAAATAATCCTAGTTGTCCTGGAACTACAAAATGAGTTCCAGGTCAGCCCCGGGGCTAGATTGAGACCCTACCTCAAAAACACCAAAAAATAAAAACTAAAACAATCCTATTTGAGCACTACTCAGTCTTTAAACTTGTAAAATGTTTGACTTCACAATAGTGAAAGTCATGTAATTCAGTGTTTCCTAAGTAAATTTGTCACCATAAACATTACATCTATTTGTGTTTGTGGATGTTTTCTCCAAGACTGAATGTGGTAGAGGGCAATGTAGCCATAAAGAAGGGGGAGAGATGAGGAGAAGAAAAGAATGAGAAGACAGCAGCTGGATATTTTCCCCAGGCATGCCTGTTCCTACTTCCACCCTGCTCATCCCATGCATGAAAAGGCTTCGCGTTTTGTCTTTGGACATTAGTGTCTTATATTGATGAGCCTCGCTGAGAAGTTTTTTCCCAAAAATAAAACCATCACCCTTGTGGAAATGGTCATCAGCCCCCGTTTTCTTGCCTACCGAGTATCATAGGAGTATTCCACTTGAGGATCACTGGATGCCTTTGAGGAGACTCTATCTAAATTGATAAGCCTGGTCAGGCATGGTGGCTCACACCTGTAATTCCAGCACTTGGGGAACTGGGGCAGAAAAAAAAATGGCCAGGAGTTTAAGGATAGCCTGGGCTACATGGTAGGTTCAAGCCTAGCCTAGGCTATCAAGTAAAAACCTGCTTGAAAAATATAGCCGGGCGTGGTGGCGCATGCCTTTAATCCCAGCACTCAGGAGGCAGAGGTAGGAGAATCGCTGTGAGTTCAAGGCCACCCTGAGACTACAGAGTGAATTCCAGGTCAGCCTGGAGTAGAGCGAGACCCTACCTCGAAAAACCAAAATAAATAAATAAATAAACGAGTATGCTATGGACAGAATAAAGAGGAAAAGACTTAAGTTTGTACGAATTGTGATGATAAACTTGATCTTCTAGGAAGCAAAAGATGGTCCTTGCTTTCTTCCTTCATTTCCTTTTCTCTTTTTCCTTTCTTTTTCTCTTTTCTTTCTTTCTTTCCTTTCTCTCTCTTTCTATCTGCCTTTTTTGAGTGTGCATGTGTGGTGTATATACAGTTTTATGTGTATAGGCACACGTGAGTGTGGGTGCACTCACACACGTGTATCTACATATTTAAGCCAGAGGTGGACACTGGGTGTTTTCCCTCTATCATTCTCCACCTTATTCTTTGAGACAGGGCCTCTTGCTAAATAGAGAGCTCACGAATTTGGCTAGATCAGCTAGCCAGTGAGCCCCTGGGAGTCTATCTGTACACATCAATGGCGCTAGGATTATAGGCATGCACCACCATGACCAGCATCGACTTGGGCTCTGGGAATCCAAACCCAGTCAGGTCTTGATGCTCGTGCAGCAAACCTTTTACCCACTGAGCCATCTCCCCAGCCAAGATGATGAAATTTGAACATATTCTAGAATTTCTCTTGATTTGTTAGTTCAAAGATACATAAAAGATTTCACACATTCAGCATAGTAATTTTACAGAATGGTTCACAGTGATCTTTAAAGGTGAAGAGCCATGGGCAGTTTCTACTGAAATTTGTCACCTCAGGCTTGTCCTAAAGTAAAATCTTTAATTTACACTGATGAAAATACATGTTGGTTGCCTTTTTGCTTTTAGCGCCCACAAAGCCTCCTCTGTTTACCTAGCTGATGGTGACATTTCCTGAGTTCTACCCAGGCTTCCCTGACAGCGTGTCACAGTAAGGGGTTTGTAATTTCCTACAAATTATAGTCAGTACCCATCAAGTGTGGAGCCTATGTACATATCACATATACTCACACCCTAGGATGCGTCTAGATTCTATTCTTATGCTCATTTACTGATCCACTTATCAGGAAGCTTGGGTGACTCACACAGAAGGTGGATGAGCTGGATTTCAAAACTTTATGTGGCTGGCATTAAATTCTACCTTCTTAACCCGTACTCAAAATCAATTTTAACTATAGTTTTGGAAGAGTGGCTTCCAGGCATATTTCAAAATGCATCTTAGAGATAGGTTCCTCCCCAGGTGTTTCTCTAGATAAATAGTGATTTATGCACAGACTGGAGACATCGTTGCTCCTTAGCGTGGAATCTAGTCCACATCCATTAACCCTGGAACATACATTGCCATTATGGAACCTATACTGCAGAATCCTGCCCTCAAGGTTTCTGTCATCTCCATCTGTGGCAGGTTTTGAAGTAAAGGCTGCAATGCAGTCTTCTCTTAGGTAGGGAGATGGTGAGCTTTCTCCTGATCCCCTTGTTTGACATCTAAACAAATGAGATCAGCCCATGGGAAAGACCCTTTATGCTCTTTTCAAATCTCCATCAGGATGTTATGCATGAGATTAGCTGCTACTTACAGTACATTTCTTCATTCTTTGCATCCATAGTTAGTGTCTTCCCTGTGCCAGGCAGTGTGCAAAATCCTGGGAAATTGGAAAGCAGGAGTCATGTCACTTGGCATCATGTACCTAACTAACCTGTCAAATCCCAGTACCCGACAGGAGCTAATAATCATATTCTCAGAGTGTTTATGTACTGGATGCTTTACACAGATGAGTTCCAATCTTTACAGAAACTGTGTGAAGCATGGTGGGGATATTGTACAGACAAGTATGTAGGCTCAGGAAGCCTGGGCCATTTGTTTAAGGTCAAGACACTAGTTAGGACAAAGGCTGGAATGCCAACCACCTGCTTTGGGCTAGAAAGACCATCTTTCCACTGTGTGATTACTCATTTTTTGTGTATGTGTTATTACTCTTAAGGTAATTGTTTCTGATCTCTCTCTCTCTCTCTCTCTCTCTCTGTGTGTGTGTGTGTGTGTGTGTCTCCCTCTCCCTCTATATGTGTGTCTTTGTCCATCTGTCTTTCTGTATCTCTCTCTCTCTCTCTCTCTCAAAACAACTGTCTTCAGAGCCAAATGAAACATCTTCCTTCTGTTTCATCTATCTTAATGTAAAAATAGGAAAATAATTATACCCTCACAGGAATGCTTAAAATGGTAAAAAAAAATACCAAAATGCTATAAAATATTATTGGTTCCATGTCATGGGATAATTTTGCATTCCCCAAAATTCTCAGTGAAGATGAATTATGCTTATTGTAACTAAGTGTGCATAGAGGCAGGACTCAGGGGCCTCTTTCTACCCTGTATGACATTTTCAGTAATAACTGGAGTTGCCTTTGGCTTCTCCTAAGACAAACTTGAGCTTTCTGGAAAGTGTTGCCAACGGGTATGATTCAGTTGAAAGTCAATTTAACTGATCTGGTGCTAGAATAAAAGCTGTGCCCATTTCAACAGAACAGAGTAAAAAGCAATCATTTAAGTATGCACAAAACAATTAACACCATGGCTGGCAGTGAATTTGCTGAATAAGTTGAAAGTCATATGTTCCCACTTTTCCTGGCAGAGTTCCAGTAAATACTGTAATAATAACAGCTTTTATTTTTAATTAATGAGAGTATTAATCAACTGGCACTGTTTCCAAACCTGAAGAGACCAACCTGAAGTAAAGTAACTTTGCTGAACTAGAAACCAAACTAAGTAAATATTGCTTTAATGACTAAAAAAGATATCTATTTAATCAAAAAATGAATAAAATGATTCACAAGCCTCTATTCTAGTTCATGCCATCTCTCAGTGGGCCGTGGGCAATCCCAGGAAAGATGGCTACATATTAAAAACCAATTTTCAGGGGCTTGAGAGATGGCTAAGCAGTTAAGGCACTTGCCTGCAAAGCCTAGGGACCTGGGTTTGATTCCCCACTGCCCACATAAAGCCAAATGCACAAAGTGGAACATGCATCTGGAGTTCATTTGCAGCGGCTGGAGGCCGTGGTGTACCCAATCTCTCTCTCTCTTTGCAAATAAATAAATAAACAATTTTTAAACACCAATATTTCCAAATGTTAGAATCAGAAAATCTAAAAATCCCATGACTACATTTAATCCTGCATGTCCATTGACCCCAGTGCATTCAATAATAATGTCAGAAAAAAAACATACATAGTTGTACATAATCAGCATTGTATAAAAGGTAATATGTCCAGGTGTGGTGGTGCAAGCCTTTGATCCCAGCACTCAGGATGCAGGCGTAGGAGGATTACCATGGACTACATAGTGAATTCCAGGTCAGCTTCGGCTAGAGTGAAACCTTGCACACAGGCACTGTATTAAAGAAGCAGCATTTAGGTACACCATCCACTTCTTAGGATTATTGGAGCTATGCAACCAGTATTTGGGGGTCTTCATAGTACCTAGTTATTGAGTGTCCTAGCCACCCAAGGAGTCACTACAGCGGTTCTCAGATTCCAGACCAGCAGCTCCAGGCTTATCTGGAAACTCACCTGAAGTACAGATTCCCAGGCCCTACCTCAGACACAACTCTGTGATTAGGCCCAGGAGACTATATCTCAGGCTCTCCAGGCAAGCCAAGGTTTAAGAAGCACTTCTTTAATGTAAGTCTCCATCATTTCTGATTTATTATCAGAAAGCAAAACGTCTGCAGCTTACCTCAGATGTCATGAAGTAGAAAATCTAGCAACGACAAAGTCAAGTTTGATGGTAGACTGACTTGCTTGATGGAAATCTCCACAAGGAGTTTCAAAATATGGAAAATTGAGCTCTGAAATGTTATGATGTTGGTATTGGCAACCAGCACTGCTGAATTGCAGAGAAATACAGGATCCTCCTGCTGTTTCCTTTTTGCTGAATTCCTTTCTGGCCTCTTGGAAAGGGTCCCTTGAGGCAGTTCTGAAAATATAAACCTCCCCATGTAAATGAGTTGTTTACCTTCCCGATCATTTGTTAGAAAGCATTGAATTTTGCTGAATCAGACATAATCGCTTTCGACAGGCATACACACAAAACAGTAAGTGATACTGAAAACACTTGGTGCTAGTCTCAAAACTTGGAACATTCTAGACTCTTAATAATGGGGTCATGCCATTTGGCACATCTTTTCAATACAATCTTAAAGTCATTCCAACTAACGGAATAATGAAAAGTGAGTCCTAAAAGTTGAACACAAGTGAGATGTTCACTGGTAAAAAAAAAAAAAAGACAGAGAACTTCAAGAAGAGAGATTTTCAAAGGTAAGAAACTTAATCTAGTCTGTGTTGACTCTCAACTAGGAGGGGGAATCCTAGGTAGAAAAAAATGGAGGGTTTCTGAAGTAGCTAATTTTTTCAGCATTTCCAAAGGAAAAAGTAAACAACTTAAAAGCAAAGATTGCTTTTAAAAATGTGTTATTTTCTGAATGTAGTTTCATCTTTTAAGCACTTTAATTTACGTTTTTTCCTTAATTGTGAACATATTCATTTACCCATATTATATTCGAATATAGAAAAGTGGGGAGCGAAGCATCAAATATGAGCCCTTTCCTGTCTTTTTGTCCACAGTTCCAGAATAACCCCTGAAAATAGTTTGATGTGTACATTTCCAGTCTATCCTATATGAATGTGTATAAGTTTGAGTCATATTTCATTTTATTATTGTGTTACATGAAATTCATTGGATAAATTGGCCCATATCAAATACCAGAGGCAAATATTCAAGTTCTATGTATCTTTATTTGGAATTGCGCTGATTCTCTTCTACTGACCTATATATAGGCCAAGATAGTTGCACCAAGTATTTGTCCAATTTAATAAATAATGCTTAGGTGTTTTCTAAGAAATGATGGACACAATTGCTTTGTTTTACATTTATGATGACATAATTTATACATTCTTTCTCACTCATCACAATACATTGTGAACAACTGTCCATGTCCATGTGTACAGGTTTACTTCATTCTCACTGAAACAGGAAAATAGTCATCCTAGAAATGATGGTTGTACCATCATTAAGCCTCTTGATTATTGGTATTCTTCAGGATGGTTCATTGATTTGCTATCATAGATGGTCTCTCAGTAGCCATCTTACACACTCGTATTCATGTATTTTTATATTTTGATAGGGTATATTCATAGAGGAAGACTTCCTAGACAAAAGTAAATGGAGCCGGGCGTGGTGGCGCACGCCTTTAATCCCAGCACTCGGGAGGCAGAGGTAGGAGGATCGCCGTGAGTTCAAGGCCAGCCTGAGGCTACATAGTGAATTCCAGGTCAGCCTGGACTAGAGCGAGACCCTACCTTGAAAAACCAAATATATATATATATATATATATATTTTAATTTAAGAGAGTGTGAGAGAGAATGAGACACAGAGAGAATGGACATGCCAAGGCTTCCAGCCACTACAAACAAACTCCAGATACATGTGCTACCCTGTGCATCTGGCTTTACATTGGCACTGAGGAATCGAACTCAGGTCCTTCTGCTTTACAGTCAAGCGCCTCAATTGCTAAGCCATCTCTCCAAACCCACAGTTAAAGTTTTGACACACACTGTCAAAGTATTTGTAAAGTGGCATCAAAAAACAAAGGAACCCATATGCTTGTCCTTTCACCAATTCTGAATAGTATCACTACAAAATATTTTTGTTCTAGTTGGAAAAGAAAGAGAAAAATGACTTTTATGTCTCTCATAAGCATTTTGTAGTCTGAAATCCTTTGTCATTATTTGTGGATGACATTTTGTTCTTTCATAAATGGATATCCAATCTTTTCCAAGACCTATCATTAAAAGACTCTTATGGCCTCCATGGAACTTTCTGGCATCTTTGTCAAAGACTGACCAACTGTAAATGTAAAGGTTTATTTCTGAAATCTCATTTTCATTCCATTGATGGATATGTCTGTGTTTATGCCGGTACCACAGCTTGATGGCAGTAACTACAGTAAGCTTGGAAATTGGAAAGTGTGAGTTTTATAATACCGTTCTTTTTAAAGATGAGTTTGTCTCATTTTCTTGCCTTTCAGTCAAAAATTTTATGATCACTTTATCAATTTTCACAGAATGCACCTGGAATTTGTAAAAGGATTCCACTGAATCTGTTCATCATTCGGGGAGTGTTACATTCATGAGGCTTTCTTGTCTGTTTAGATTTTCATTAATTTCTCTCAACCAGATTTTGTAGTTTGTAGAGTATAAGTTTTCTGGACCTGGGGATATGCCTTAGCAGTTCTTACTGTGCAAGTCTGAGGACCTAAGCTCAAACCTCAGCACCCATGTAAAAATAGAAGCATGGCCCTCCATTCCTGTAACCCCAGTGCCAAGTGGGGAGGAGACAGGGAGTTTGTTATGGCTCTTAAACTGGAGTTCCAGGTTCAGTGAGAGACTCTGTCTCAGGGAAATGAGGAGGAAGAGTAATAGAGGTGGACACTCCATGTCTTCCTCTGGCCTCAGCATACATGCATACATATATGCACATGGGCAAATACATCTTCACACATACACACAACACACACGGGTTTCTACTTCTTTTGAAAATTTGTACATATAAGTGTACATTTGTATATTTATTTTTTGCTGCAATTGTAAAGAATATCTTGTTCTCCGTATTTATTTTAGGTAATTCATTGTATGCATCTAGAAGCATAACTGATTCTTTTTCATGCTCATACTAGAATCAAAATTCAGCATTGCTGAGCTCAATTATTAGAGCTAACTGGTTGTTAGTGAACCCTTTACATTTGTGATCTGAAAACAGTTTTCTTTCTTTCTAATCTCAGTAACTTTTCCTTTCATTTTTCTGCCTAATGGCTCTGTCTAGAACTTCAAATACAATATTCAATGTAAATGAAAACGTTTGTTTACTCCAGATCTTAGGGTGAGGTAGCATTAACTCTTTCAACACTAGACATGACATTAACTGAGATTTCTCACAGAAGTATTTATCAGGTTTGGGAAAATATCAGTCTTTTTCTTTTTCTCTCTCCCTCTCTCTTTCTCTCTCATTAGTTCTAACTCTATAGCCAGGTGGGCCTCAAACTTACTGTGTAGCCAAGGCTGGCCATGAACTAAAGATCCTCCTGCCTCAGCCTTCTGAGTGCTAGTGCTGGTGCTGGGATTACAGGTTCATGACCACTGAGCTAGGTTTCTATTCCTGGGAGTTCCTTTCTGTTCTTTGCTTGCTGAATTTTTCATCATGAAAGTGTTTTGGATTTTGTCAAAGTTTTCTGCCACATGTGTTTATAATAAGTATGTGGTCTTTGTTCCTTTAAGCTACTGATAGATGTATGGATGGTTTTTGACTTGCAAAAGTTGAAGTTTATAGTGCAGCAAACCCAAGAAAGATATTTTAAAAATATTTTTATTTATTCATTTTCAAGCAGAGAGATACAGAGAGAGAGAGAAAGAAAGAGAGAGAGAGAGAGAGAGAGAGAGCACCAGGGCCACCACCTTGTGGGTCTGGCTTATGTGGGTCCTGGGGAATTGAACCTGGGGCCTTAGGCACTGGAGGCAAGTGCCTTAACCCCTGAGGCATCTCTCCAGCCCAAGAAAGATATTTTTTCTAATGACATATTGATCAACTTAGATCTAGGTAACTATAATTTCATTCACTCATTCATTTGTTCCATTATGTATCACATTTTTGCAGACATTGATTATGTTCAAGACCCTTTGCAAAACATTTCAGAATGGAGCTGAGGAGATGGCTCAGTGGTGAAAGGCACTTGCTTACAAAGCCTGCTGGCCCAGGTTCAATTCCCCAGTACCCACATAAAACCAGATAAACAAAGAGGTGCATGTATCAGGAGTTCATTGGCAGTGGCAAGAGGCCCTGGTATACCCATACTGTTTCTCTCTCTCTCTATCTCTCTCTCTCTCTCTTTCTCTCTCTCCTTGCAAATAAATAAATAAAAATATTTTAAAAATTAATTTCAGAGTGAACAGAATGTAGTGAATCCCTCCACAAATCCACCTACATGTAAGCATTCAATGGCCTCATTCACAAGTAACTGGATACAATGCAGCTATAAAGATGGTGCATGAAATACCCATTAAGGGAGTCTTTGAGGAGCCCCAGGATGGCTATTGAAAGGATTCCAAACACAGAATGACAGATGGGAGCCATCATTAGTCCTTTCTCAAGTAAAATTAAATTTTCCTTTCCCCATCCTGCTTCGTAGGGTTGTTGCTTTACAGATCCATTTCAGAGCGCTTGAGAAAAGCAAGAGTGAGGAAGTGAGCTGTGGTCACCCGATGATGGAGATGGCTGTGTCCTCCCAGGAGCTTCTAGCACAAGTGATGGCCACACGGAGCCCCCTTTTCTACGACTCAGACTCAAAATCAAATTCCACTACGTGATTTGCACATCACTGTGGCACTTTTGGTCAGTGATTTTGTCATAAACCTTTTGGTCTAGGTGGATGCTTAGGGAAGATGTTAATCCAGGGAACACATGCACAGCCTGGTACTAAGATACAAACAAGCTCAACCCGGATCAAAGAATAAATTGCTTACCCAGAAAGCCATACAAGCCACACTTGAAGAAGACAAAGCCTTGACATTTACATTGTGAAACAACAGTTGAACTTCTCAGCTTGAAATACATTTTCTCACTAAGCATTTTTCTCTCAACCCTTCTTGTCCTTTGAGGAAAGGTGATGGAATGAATGCCCAGAGTAACCATAACTGTTTTAGGTTGGGAGTGGGTGGGGAATGGCTCGCTTACCCCCATGACCTGGCAGTGGACCTGCTGGGGTATGGCACTATGCCATTCATACATTATTGAAATTGCCTGAGGTCCAGCCAGCAACCACACATGTGGCCAAGCAGCCATCCCCAGAAGAGCTCACTGTACCCTCTCAACAGGAACATGGCTCCACCCACGTTTACTGGCCAGACTCTAAGGATCAGGGATTGGGGAAGAGTGTGGTTCAAGGCTGTTTCTTTTTCTCAGATAAACATTTTCCTTCTTGGGTTCATGTCTACTTAAATATATGATCAGCCCCTCAAAGGGGGAAAGGGCTTTGCTGGTTTCAAGTAAATATGTATAAATTACATTGAAAGCAATGGGAGGGAGGTGTCACTCATTGCCTACCAAGATCTAGGCTTTGAAAGGAACTGATTAAAAATGGGGTCCTTAACTCGGGAAAGTGGCCTGCCTGAATCAAAGACACAAATTTATCTAGTCTAACATAAAAGAAAAAAAAGAAACTAAGTTGCATTTGCAGCAATTAAGCAAAAGATTCCTTCACTGGTATTCATTCTGGTATTCATTCAGAAATGTTTCCCTGTTTCACCTTAGTCTGCCTTTCCTCCCTGGAAATCTTCAAGGCAGACTTGTGTTTGCTGTCTGATTTCCCCTACAAGACATTATTTTGATCCTATCTTTATTTGCACTTTTTGAATCTTTGTGTGCATGCATGTGTTGCATTTGTATATGAGATTGCAGGGCTCCTATGCTGCAGCATGCACGGGAAGGTCAGAGGATAACTGTGGTTGTCAGTGTGTGCCTTCCACTGTTTGAGACAGGGCCTCGTGCACATAAGCCGGACTAGCTGGCCAGAGAGCTTCCAGGAGTCTCCTGTCTCTGCCCCCCATATTGCAGGTAGGAGTTCCAGGATGACAGACATGACACTCTATCTGCTTTGATATCAGTTCTGAGGATCTTTGTTTAGCGAGTGCTTTCTCCACTGAGCCAGCTCCTCAACCCTCTCTGGAAACTTTTCAGTATTATTATTATTAAATAGAAACTATGAATGGACAAATCACTAGTTGGTACCATCATTTCCCTCCTCCCTGCCCCCACTCCATGGAGGGCCCTCCTTAGCGGGTTGTGGGTTATGAGTTGTGAGAGCAGCAGTCAGTCAATGTGTGTGTAGGGAGAAGGGTGCAATGCCTCTGGATATTCCCTCATCCTGTGACTCTTACAATCTTTTCATCTCCTCTTCTACAAAATTTCCTGAGCCATAGTGGGCACGTTTTAAGTCTACTTTGGTGCTGAGCTCTCAGCAGCTTCTGGATTTCTGCCTTGGTGTGTTTTGATTACCCTCAGTCTCTGTCTCCATCACCTTGGCACAGGTTATAAGGCTTGTCATGGGAGGAGCATCTTGCTCCTCCCACCAATTCCTCCCTGGTTACACCTGGGCCCTAGCTGATGTGTGAGGGGTGGTTCATCTCTTGCAGGGAGTCAGCTATCTTTTCTTGTCTCGTTGATGGATTTTGGTTGTCCTCAGTTCTCACTAACTTCGAAAAAAGAAAAACAGACTCTCCAACAGAGAGTGAGATCAAGATAGGGGATTAGCATTGCTACTTAATGTCGTAATTCCTTCTAGGCAGTCTCGAGGATTCTTTCAGCATATGATTTTTTTAAATTTTATTTATTTATTTATATGCAAGGTAGAGAGATAAAGAATGAGAATCTGTATGCCAGGGCCTGTCACCACTGCAAGTGAACTCCAGATGCATGTGCCACTTTGTGCATATGGCATTATGTGGGTACTGGGGGATCAAACCGGGTCATTAGGTTTTGCAGGCAAGCGCCTTAACTGCTGAGCCATCTCCCCAGCCCAGCAGCATATAATTTTTACATTGCTATTTTTAAAAATAAATTGCATTCAAATCTTATTTTGGAGAACTCCATACATTTTGCTGCCAATGCCAAGTGCTCCCTGGCCTTATCCTGGTACTGACCCTGATTGTCAGGGTTACTTCCAGGTGTGGGCAAGCCATTGACCTCCCTTGAGCACGATCAAGCTGAAGCTTTGGGAAGTATTAAAATATTCACGGAGATTTAGGGTTCCAGAATAAACTCATTAGCATCAGAATCTACAAAACTGGAGCCAGAAGGGTCATTACATGCCTATGTCTCCTCCCTGTGGGTTTGTTTCTTTTAAAAAAACATATTTTTATTTATTTATGATAAGAGAAAGAGAATGAGAATGGGCTTGCCAGGGCCTCTTGCCACTGCAAAGAAACTCCAGACACAATGACACATTTGTCACTTTGTGCATTTGACTTTACATGTGTACTGGGGAATCGAACCCAGGCCAACAGGCTTTGTGAGCTCACTGAGCCATCTTCCTAGCCTGCAGTGGCTTTGTTTCTATGGATCCTTTCTAGGAACATTCTATGAAACTTTTGAGTTTGGCTGAAAGACAGATAAGACATTTTTAATAACATTTCTTTGTTCTTACATTGAGTTTTACTGTGAAGAACTCTCACAAGTATAAAATCATACAATATAATGAAGAAAATGCCTCAATGGTCATCACATTTATTCCAAGATAATAGAGTCCCCTGCTATTCTGTGAAGACTGATCAAGCAATGTGGACACATGTGAGATAAATGATGACTCTAACCTGAGCAGTTTATTTTCAAAGCAGGAGAAGTGAATCCTACCATAACTTTGCACTGTTGCAACTAGTTCTATTATTACACATGATTGATGTATGTTTAATGATTTTTATTCCATGTGTCTGGGAACTGTGAAATTGATTGTGCAAATGCGTGCTTCTTTCCTCACAATGAAAATTGTTTGATCCACAAAGCAGACTCACAGCTTTTTAAGTTATATGGCCTATCAAAGATTCGCTGTGCAGGTCCTTCAACTTGAGAGACGCAGGTCAGGGACATGGGCTTGATATAAACAGTCCCTGTGTTCCCAATAACATCCACATTTGTGTGAGACATGTGTGTGGCTTTACTCACATGAACATAACACCATTTTGCAGTGGGCTAGACAGTTCCTAGCTGTCTTCCAGTTTCCTGTGGAAGGAAAGTAAGACAAAGAGGGGAAAATGGCAATGTGGCTTTACTCAGCAGAGCAGACTCCCCCACCCCCAGGGACTTTGGACCATATTCCTCTTGTAGCTGAATGAACACTTCTGTTTTGTTGCCTATCTATTACCGTATCCAATAATACATGGGATCCACTATTTTTTAAATGTTTTATTTATTCATTTTCAAGCAGAGAGATACAGAAAGAGAGAGAGAGAGAGAGAGGAGAGAGAGAGAGAGAGGACCAGGGCCACTACCTGTGGGTCCTGGGGAATTGAACCTGGGGCCTTAGGCACTGGAGGCAAGTGCCTTAACCCCTGAGCCATCTCTCCAGCCTGGGATCCACTATTTTATGTCAATTGCACCTCACTTTTGTTGCTTTTGTTGCTGAAGCAAATCGTGTCTGAGAGCTCACCTCCCCATTCCTGCTCTTATTTATTGTCCCATCTTTATGAGACTAGGTGTGCCTCCAAGTCACCAGCCAAGAAGACCTAGAGGAAGGGGACGGACCTGGAATAGAGCCAAGAGAAGCTCTGCACATGTGCTGACCTTTGAACTCATAGAGCAGAAGCTGGCTTAGATGTGCAACC
>PVHP010044385.1:0-14084 GCA_004024765.1 Zapus hudsonius
TCCTCTGAGATGGAGCTCACTCTCCTGAAAAACACAGCTTGAGTGTCCCTTATCAAAAAGTGAAATGTTTCAGATATGGGATTCTTCCTAAATTTTGGAATATTGGCATAGACATTGCTGGTTTGTCTCTGTGCTCATTGGCTATCCTTTGCTACGAAAAGCCCACACCCCCTAAGCATGTAAGCCTCGTTAATCATTTAAACTAGTAACATAGAGTTGATTTACTGGGAACTTCTCAAATCTTGCTTCTATCAGTTGTCACCCCATAAAGATAAACGGAGCTGAAAACTTGTGTTAAGAAAGTCTTTCAGGGGCTGTAAAGATTGCTCAGAGGTTAAGGTGCTTGTTTGCAAAGCCTAAAGACCCTGGTTTGATTCCCCACTACCCACATAACCAGATGCACAAAATGGTGCATGCATCTGGAGTTGGTTTGCAATAGCTAGAGGCCTTGGCTCACCCATTCTCTCTGCCTTTCTCTTTCTCCTTGAAAACACACACACACACACATGTATATACATATATATACATATGTATTCATATTTATGTATTTATATTTATTTATATTTAAAAGATAGTCTTTCAGGACTCCACCTACCACTTTCTCCATTTTGCTGGTTTAATCACATAAATCTCTTTCCTTGCCCCTAATTTGTCTTCACTGGGCCCCTATTAAGTAATGAATAAACAGACAGCTCAGTAACAGGTTGAGCCCATCGAAACCAGAAATTGAAATCCAAAATGTCTCAATCCCCCCAAATGCCTAGTGTTATGTCAAAGCTTAAGGGAGCTTCAGATTTGGACTCATCTGTACCTGTCGTGTCCTAGAATTCCATGGTCTGAAGAAGCGCCCCAGTAACTTTTTCTTCCCCCTCCATTCCTTGGAGGAGCTGGCACCCAGAGGTCTCAGGTCTGAAAGCAAGGGCCCCAATCATTGATCAAAAGCCCCCCCCCCCAAAAAAAAAGTCCCGAGCCACAGCCCAGTGAAAGTCTCAGCTGGTAGACTCCCAGTTCTCTTCCCTGTGGAGATCCAGGGAGAGGTGGCCAGTAAGCCTTGTTGGGCGCAAGCAGAGACCTGCTCTAGACTCCAGGAGTGTCTAACAGGATCAGCTGACTTTCAGCCACAAAGGGATTGGAGACATGGAGAACACCTCTGGGTCTTAGAACATCAGCAGAGACTTCTCTCTTACCATTCAAAAAAGTGAATAAAACCAAACCTCTTCTCTGTAAGAGCATGGGAAGGCTTTTCAAAAAATGGTTTTATCTACTTGCATGTGTGTACATGAATGTGTGCATGTATATGGACACTCTGGGCCTCTAGCCACTGAAAACAAATGCTAGACTCATGTGCCACGTTTTGTGTCTGGCTTTATGTGGGTACTGGGGACTTGAACCCAGGCATGTAGGCTTTGCAAGCAAGTGACTTTAACGACTGAGTCATCTCCCCAGCCCCGCAAAAGGCTTTTAGGACCAAAAACATAAAGCAAAATGAAATGAAACAAAAATCTGCTAATCTAAAAGGGAGAATTTACCTGAAAGAAGAAAAAAGAAAGCTTTTTCTTTTCTTCCTTTGTCTCTCCTCCCTCCTTCTGTTTCCTACTCAATTCTCTTAGCTGCAATCTTTGAAGGTTAGGAGTCCCCCAAACCATGACCAGCACGGGTGCATCCTCCCTGGCAGAGAACATGGGTGTGTAGGTAAACAGATGGATATAAAATCCAAAGCCAATGTGATTGCAGATTGTGGGAGATGTTTCCAGAACACCCAACTTGATGCTCTGACTTCACACTCAGGTCCTCCCATGGTCACTGTCCATCCATTGAAACTTCTGTTTCTGATATGACCACCTTCATATCTACTAGTACCCATAAGAACCATAAAGCTTCCTTCCCACCTTTAACTGGCATTCTGAGTGAAGTGGCATTCTGGGAACAGCAGCCAAGAGCCATGGGTGCCAAGCAGGGGCAGCAATGTACTTAGCTATACCAGTCCTGTCAAACGAGGACTGGCTGAAATTTGTTACCCTTCAGGGAGTCACCAAGGACACTAGTTTTCAGGTGTCCTTTCCCAAAAGGGACTCATTCCCCAGTTTGGTGAGAGTTTTTTTTTTTGTTTGTTTATTTGTTTTTGTTTTCATTTTAATGGGTACACAATGAACCAGCCCACAGAGAGGTTGGGAAAGAAAGCCGTGACCTCTACAGAGTGTTTCAAGGTCCTTAGCAGCCACCCTAAGTGACAGACAAGTGACCCCTTGACTCCCAAGTTCAAGACTACCTTGTGCATTTCTTTTCGTGGTCAGACAAGATTATGGTAGGCCATCAGTGATGGTTTATATTGTCAACTGGATAAGATTTAGAATTATCCAGGAAATGAACTGCTGGGCATACCTTTAAGGTTTATCTTGATTAGATAAATCGAGGTGGTGGGTAGCAGTACCGTCCATTGACTGGGGCCCTGGACTGATTAACAAGGAGAAGCCTGGGGGAGCACTGCATTCTTTGTTTTCTGTTTCCTGATTGTGGTTGGAATGCGACCAGCTGCTTCATGTTCCCATTGCCATCATGGAATGAACCCCTCGAAACTGTAAGCCAGAACAAACCCTTTCCCTGCTTAAGCTGTTTCTTGTCAGGTTTCTGATCACAGCAATGAGTAACTAAGACACACACCATCCTTGACCTCTGTGGAAATCTTGCCTCTTACAGGTGTTAAGAGAATGTCAGATGGTTGTCCAAACAGGCCCTGTGCTCAGAAAGTATTTCCATGAGTCCACTCTCTTGCTCAATACTCTCCAACAGATGCTACCCTTCAGTACATAATCAAACATTTATTCATTCTATCATGTCCATATGACAAAGTCCAGTTACCTTTTCTCATGAAGATCAGTGGTTTCATTGACCAAGCTTATTCCTAAAGTCTCGGCCTCCATCCCCTTGCCTTCTCCCCAGGAGGCTGGAGGAGCACAGGAGAGAGGCCTGTCAATAAACATCAGCCATAATAGGCAGACCCATTTCCTTCAGAGGAAATGCACCTAATGGAGAAAGACATATCCATCCTAAAGGCCCCATGGCAGAGCCTGGCTCCCAGTGGTGAGCCCTTTCAGTCAGCCAGGGCTAATGGCCTAGCTGTGTATCTAACAATCGATGCAATGGCAAGTCTGCAGGGCTGCAACCCCCAAGGCTGGGCAGCAGGAATGAAGATGCTAGAAGGTGTGTGTGTGTGTGTGTGTGTGTGTGTGTGTGTGTGTGTGTGTGTGTGGTTTTTAAAATAAATCTCATCAGAGAAGGACAAAAAGTTACTGTGCTATTTATGGATATCAGTGGCATGGAGCCCCATCTCCTATCAAAAGACCCTCTTTTCCAAGAGTAAAGAGCCTGTCAAGCAGCTCTCCTCAGGAGGTGGTTAGCAAGGAAAATGCTGTTTGGGTTCCGTGTGCTTTCATGTAGCAAGGCCCAGCAGCCCAGATGGGAGGCCACGTTTTGTTCTTGCTAAAAGGGGCAGAAACTGTGGCCTGTGCTGCAGGGAGGCAACGGTTTGTAATTGGGAAACCAGCCATTAGACCATGGGTGGTGATATAATAAAACACACTTCCCTTTGCCTCTGTTATGAGTCTCTCCAGTATGCAGACAATGTCTCTCCCCCTCCTCCGGCACAAGATCAGTGAGGTTTCTTGCACAGAGGCATGGGTGGATGGATGTGTTTGCCATGTAAAAGCAGCATATTCCTGGGAGCTAACTCTTTGAGCTGCAGGACAAGTAAATTCCCCTAAAACTCATTTTCCCAATCTCTTTAATAGGGGTATCTATACCCACCCTGCAGGGAACACTCATGGTTCATAGCAGGGAATGCATTTGAAGAGTTCAGCACAGAATCTAGCATATATTAGGCACTGAACAAAATAACACTTGCACACACATTTATGCATATTAGCCAACCAAGCTTTGCAGGCTTCCTAGGATGAATGTGAATTTCATGATATTAGAAGTATGTCAAGACTGGGCACTTGGTGACCTCGATTCCTTCTCTGCTCAAACCTGGGATCTTCAGGGAAGATCATGGAGTGATATGGATTTGGGGAGAGAGAAGTTCCCCAGATAAGGCAAAAGCACAAGAAAGGGGCAGAGGGGAGAACCTGGGTGACCGTGGCAGAGGAGAGAAAGACAGTTTACCCAGGTTGTAGGCAGCCAGGATGGGGGAAGCTTAGACTCTATCAGGAGGAAAGTGAGGATTCGCTGAGAAGCAAGACAACTGGAAAACAGCACTTCCCACTAGGCTTCCAGGCTGCTCCTGGAGGAGTGTGTGACCAGGGAAGGCTCCCAAGTGAGGGTCCCTGTGCTGGACATTTGAAGGGGACAGGCACTGGGAGAAGGGGGCTGGCTTGGGCTGCTTTTTCCTCTATGATCTCAGATTCCTAGTCACTAGTGCTCTCTGTGGGGCCTTTATTCCCCACTCCACAGAGGCGCACCAACACTGATCACCAGAATGCTTCTCCAGGGAACAGGACATGGGTTTCAAACGTTCAACCCATTGCACATGCTGAATTAATGCTAGAGTCCCAGAGCTTGCTACCCGTCCACCTCCCCTCACTTACCTCCTGGCCATGTAGACCTAGGCTCTGAAACTACCTTCTGGTATAGTAATTGAGGAAATTTCTGGACTAAGAGGAAGAAAGGCCACTTACCTTCAGCCCCTACCTCTGCACACTATTAACAAGGCCCCTTCCTCAGAGCAGTTCCTCCTCTCCATAAAACTCTCTCCCTGGCCCTCATGTTCTCTCTCTCTCTCTCTCTCTCTTTCTCTCTCTCTCTCTCTCTCTTTCTCTCTCTCTCTCTCTGGAGAGGGCTTCTCCTATTCCACGTGCACACATACTCTTTCTCTCCTTTCTTTCTCTTCCTCCTCTCCTCCTCTTTTTCCTTCTCTTTCTTTCTCTCTCTCTTTCAGGTACATGTATCTCTCTCTTTCTCTCTCCCTCTCTCTCCTCTCTATGCTCCCTTCATCCCTCCTGCATTACAATAAAGTCTTCAATCCAAGAAACTGTCCATCTTAGTCCTCCATTGTGAACCCCCCAAATCTAACAATTATTACTATTTCCCAAGAAACTGAGGTTCCAAAGCTGCCTACAGCAAGCTAGAGACACCATGATCCCACAGTGAGATTCACACTGATTTCAGACCTCTGCCCACAGTAGGTTCTCCAAAACTAAGGCCATGATTCCTACATTTATGATTATTTTTGCTCTAGGAATTCACTATTTTTGCAGGCTTTCCTGCATTTTTCCTCTGGGAGATCTCAGAGTAGGATACAGGCGAGTTCTCTATCTTGCCCCTGAGTTCAAGATTATGTTTAAGACATCAGTCTCTGACTCTGTGCCAATCCAGAAGGTTCCATTTCTAGTTTTCGGGTTTGATAGAACACCATGGAAATCAGCCATTTTGTAGGAAATGTCTGTTATGCAGAGTCAGGTCAACCCCACAGAGCACAGCCAAGCTGGTCTGGAGTCAAAAATGTCCATTAAATAATAAAAGTTGTGTCTCTCCAGGGCACTACTGAGGGTAGGAGATTAATGCAGAGAGCCATAAACCCTTAGATGCCATTCAGGACTGGCAGCCAAAGAGGGAAGCACTCTGTGGTGCATTGAAGGTAGAGAATGTTCTAGTAGAAGACACAGAGAAGCCCTCAGGTCGATAAAGGATAGAACCAGTAAAAACATGTCCCACCAAAGCTCAGAGAGCACCCAATGATGGACATTCTCAATGAGCCTGCAAGTCCTGCACGGTCCAGAGCATTATGGCTATTTGAAGTTCACAGAAGAGGAAAAGGGAAGTGGGCGGTAAGAGAGAGGTGAACAGACTTGACCAGCACCACTCATCAGCACAGGACAAAGGTGGAACTTTGGCTCCCTCTTGTCCCAGAAGTTCAAGGTAGGGCTGGATCTCAGGGCGAAGGCATGGGAGGGTCCAGTGAGGTTATGCCCTACTGTGGCAATGGGAAAGACGGATTGAAGGCAGAGCAGAAACAGCCCTCACCCCATCCCACTCAGCAAGGGAGGAATAAAAGGATCCAAGAGGAACAGATGAAAATGAGGAGTCATTTCAGGTTGCAGATGACAGCAGACACTAATTTCTTCTCTCCTCCCATTCCCACCCCCTCATTCTCTAAACCACTAGGATCAGCTAAAAATACTTAAACACGGATGGGTTTAGTCTTCCTTCCATCCCAGAGCTACAGAAGGAGCTCTGAGTGACTCACAGCCCTGGTGGGTCAGAGAAAAGCACACAGACCAAACGGAACCCTTGCCGACCTCCTACACGCCTCTCAATTAGTCCTGGACAGCTAAGTTACGGAGCTCCCTAGGGGAAGTACTATACTAAGAATTTCCTAGGTAAATAATCTCATTCATCTCCCCAGCTCTCTGGGGCAGGTGCCAGTGTTTTCCTCACTGAACTGGTGAGGAGAGCGAGGTTTGGCTAGGTGCTCAGGTCATGGCACTCTAGTGATTCCCGGCCACTAGGCTGTGTGTCCTTCAAGGACCCAGGTGTCAGCACCATTGGTTGCTCTGTTTCTGGAACATGATACTGGGGAGTGGAGAGATGATCTATGGGGACTTTGTACAAAACATAATGCATTGCATTACTTTTTCAGTCCATCACTTGCCTATTCATTCATTCATTTAATTGAATATCCCTCTGCCAAGCATGTATTGAGTCAAACTCTGTGTCAGGTAAGGGCTATGAATAAACAGACAGGGAAACGGCTCCTGCTGTTAAGGGAGGCCATTGGGTGTCACTTCAAGAACAAATATAAAAAAGAGGAGGAGCTAAGATTAATGGAGTATCTATTATGGGTTGTGCCTTTTATAGTTATCACCTCATATAATTCTTAAGCCAATTTGGAGTATTATCACCTCCACTTCACACATCCTGAAAACTGGGTAGAAAAGATTTAGAACATTGTTTTGACAACACTGCCAGCCAGTGGAGGACTAAAGATCAAACCATGCCACTGAGCAGGTGAGGCCCGTTTCAATTTGGAGCATGTGAGTCAGTAAATGTGGCTTTGGAAAATTGGATGAGGGATTTCTAGTAGGAGGAAGAAGTCTGAGATTTGTAGGTGACCCTTCAAAGATGAGTGGCGAGACACCACTGGAGATAAGCCATCCATTGCCACCTCTGTGCTAACTGATACTCGGGGATAGGAAACTCTAAGTACTAGTCCAGTTCTACCAGGGAACACCATCAGGGTTCAGTCAAATAACACTCTGCTGGCCACTTATTCCAAGAGACATTCAATGAGAACACAACTCAGCCTAGCCAGAGCAAGACAATCTCAGAGTCCAGCAGACCTAAAACCAGAAGATTTATGTATGAGATACCAGGGGCAAAACCAGGAGGGCTGCAGGAATTCAGAGTGAAGCAGAACAGCAGGCTTAGACACCTGCTACATCCAAGATTCCTTGTATTTTTTAAAATTAGTTGATTTAGTCACCTATTCTCACTGGTCCACTAAGCTACACTTGGGAATCATTTTTTGGTGCGTCGTCCTGCCCTATCTGAGGTGAATATACATTTGTTCAAATCTCCCCAGGAAAAGTCATCCAATATATTCTAGAATCTTCCCAACTACATTAAAATGACCTTTTAGCTAGTTAGTAGTTGTCTTTTGCAACAACTGTGAGCCATTTCAAGTAGAGACCATTTCTTCTTCTGCTATTTTATTATTTATTTATTTAGTTATTGCTCTAACAGGTGGTGCAGTATTTGGCACATAGTTGGTGATAAAGTTAAAAAAATGTAGCCCCAATGAAGGTATGGCAAACAGACCCCTAGGTGACATCCTTGCAACCTGCCTTGTGGAGCTCAGTGCTCTCTCTGCACCATCTGCCTGGGTGTTATAAGTGAGACCTTGGCCCACTGCTATCCAGCAGAAGGTGGCCGAGGTGACAGGATACTGCTTCTGTGATTCCACTAGGACCCACATAGAAGACTCCTAAGTGACTCACTTTCCTGCTAGCTCCTTAGCCACAGCATGCTGTGAACTGCCTGTGGAGAGAGGCACATGGCAGGCCCTAGGTGGCTTTCAGAACTTGCAAATGGATTCTAGCCAACATCCGGCAAAAAAGCCGGGACCCCTCAGTCCTGCATGCAAAGGGAAGTGAATTTAGCCAGCAGCCTGAGCAGCTTGAAAGAGGCTCCAACTCAGGCTTCCAGGTGAGAATGCAGCCTGGCTGAGGTCATGTGACTGAGAACTTGTGAATAGCTGAGCAGAGATCCTAGCCAAAGCATCCTGGACTCCTGGTCTACTGATACTGAAGCCATTGAGCTTCTAGTGTTGAGTAACAGAAAATAAATACACTCAGCTTCTCACACAGAGGGAAACAGGCTGATTGATCACTGGCTGGTCTGAGCTTAAGGAGGAACCAGAATTTAATGCAAGAAATGGAAAGCCCCAAACCCAGAACCAATCCCTTCATTATGAATGTATTCCGTTCCATTCCTATCACTAATTAAAACTTGATGTAGGCTCTGCTAGACTAAAAGTTATAGTGTGATGCCTCAGGGAGCTAAGAGTGGCTAGGATATGGACTTCATAGTCAGACAGACCTACTCTCTCTAGGTTCAGTTTCATTTGTACCCGTGAAGACTGGTGACACCTGTTTGTCATTGTTATGTGGAATGTAGCTAGAAGTACAAACTCAGAGTTTACACAAGGTCTGTGCTGTGCCTGGCCCCTGGCCCCCAGCTCCCACCCCTTACTGGCCTCCCCATTCTCCCTGTCTAAGATTAGGCCTGCTTTGGGATTCTCCTGGACAGAATCCTTTGGCAAAATAGATCTTGGCGGATGCTTGAGAGGTTCACAGTGCAGCTGAAATCCCAGGAATTTCTACCCAGCCTGTTCTTAGCACTGCTAAGCTGCTAAGGGAGGCTGGGCTCAATTTCCTGAAATGATTTACCACTTCCCCCTTGATGGTGGTACTTGATATTAATAAATGGGATCTTATCAAACATTCCAGGAAGCAAGAGGGGCCCCAAACTCTCTAGACAGTCATTTGTCTACTGGCCTAACCACATACCCTCATTGCCAAGTCCTTCCCTTCCTTCTGGGCCTCAATTCCCAGAGCCCGGGACACAAGGACCTCGTGCTGTAGGAGCAGTGAACACACCAAAACCCTCTGCAGACCTTACACAAAGGAATGATTATTCAGGTCTTATCTTTCTTCTGGGCTTTTGAGAGCTCTGGCCCCTCCATAACCCCCCACCCCATCTCTTAGTGCCTCAGTAGGGCAGGAAACAGGGACCAAAAGGCAATTGCGAATTTTACATTATAGATAAAAAATATATAGCTCATTGCTCAAATACTGTAGAGCCTTGATTATCTCGATTTAACAGATATGTGCTGTGATAACAAAGTACCATAGACGGAGCAGGTGCACAAAGAACAGAAATGTATCACTCACAGCTCTAGAGTCTGGATGTCTATGATAATGATGACAGCATGGCTGGGTTCTGGTTTGGTTCTTCTGACAAGCTTCATATTGGAACTTCTCCTTTGTCCTCACATGGTAAAAAAAAAAAAAAAAAAAAAGAGGGCAAGGGAGTATGCTGGAGTCCCCTGACCTTTGCAGTACAGGGGTTAAATCCATGACCTCATGCATGCTAGGCAGGTACTCTACCCACGGGCTACTCCGGCTCTGGACACTCTTTGGTAAGGCACTGATCCCATTCCTGATGTCTTTCTCTTATGTCCCAATCACCTCCCACGAGAAAACATTAAGTCCATAGCAGCCACAAAGGTCTACTTCGCTCCTATCCAGCAGGGGGAGGAAGTGGGGAAGTTTCTTCAACCTTAGACTACAGTACCTCTGGGCCCTCCCCACTTATGTGCAATAACTTGTTAATACACTCCACGGTGTGAGCTGATTTTAGGATACAGGAATATTATATATGTTAGATATGATACTTAGGCCAGGGATGTGGCACATGTCTATAAGCACAGCACTCTGGAGCAGGATCACAAGTTGTAGGCTAGCTTGGGCTACATATCAAGTTCCAGACCAGCCTGGGCTATAGGTGAGACATTGTCTCAGGAGAGAGAGAGAGAGAGAGAGAGAGAGAGAGAGAGAGAGAGAGAGAGAGAGAGAGAGAGAGAGAAAGAGAGAGAGAGAGGAGAGAGCAATATATGATATTTAGGATACAAGGCTCACAAAATTTTAGGCCTTGGAGATCATGACCCCTCATGTTACAAGTGAGGAACTGAGGGGCTGGAGAGATGGCTAAGGGGTTTAAGGCACTTGCTTTCAAAACCTGTTGACCCTGGGTTCAAATCCCTCTTACCCGCGTAAAGACAGATGCACAAAGTAGCACATAGTTGGGGAGTTTGTTTACAGTGGCAAGAGGCCCTGGTGTTCCTAATTCTCTCTCTCTCTCTCTCTCTCTCTCTCTCTCTCTCTCTCTCTCCCTCCCTCCCTCCCTCTCTCCCTCCCTCCCTCCCTTTCTCTCTTGCTTTCTGCTTGCAAATTAAAAACCAAAGTCAAGCCTCCTGCCTCCTGCGTGGGATTACAGGCACGTTCCTCTCTGTCTGGCTAAGGTGATTAAAGACAAGCAGACAGATATAGAGAAGAGTCAGAAGAGGCTTCAGGTTACACATGCTCATGCTGAAGAATCCAAGCCAGCCACTGGCTCTACGTGTAGAAACATGGTCCAGAGTCTCTGAGGTTCAAAGAGAACCTAACTCAGCTCTGGGTAACTCTACATGCATTTCAGGAACAGAGCTCTCGGGAAGTTTCCACACAGTTCATTCTTATTGCTACATTCAAATGTCACCCCTGAGTACAGTCAGCTTTGACTCATGCCATGTCCTAATTGCTCCTGTCCTACTTCATTGACCCTCTTTCTTAACAAATTCAAGAATGGCCCCAGAATGCCTTTGTCCAGCACCTCCTGGGACCAAGCAGAGAGCGGCACTGTAGTATTTGGATACAAGGCTCCATATTGAGCTCCAAGCTCCAGGAAGCAATCAAATTAACCCACAAGTACCAGAAGTAAGGTGGATAACTAATGGCCATGGTTGGATCAGGTGTCTTTAGACCCGACTGTTTACGGACATAGAACTTTCTGTCTTTGTTTCTATCTCTCTCTCTTCCTCCCTCCCTTCCTCTGTAAATATAATCCACCTTTACAACAATAGGACCTTGAGCCTGAGTTGACAAAATGGACTTCTGTCAGCAGCTCAGAGGAAGATCCCCCTGAGTCACTTCCCCCCTGCCTCACTTCCTCCTTGGCTGATAAAGCCTCCCTGGGTTGGGAGGGAGAGATAACCAGCTCAGGCTGGAACTACTCTGGTGCCCTTGCAAGAGCAGAGGGCTTGCCTCTCTCATCAGTGGCCCATTCTCTGAGGTCAGTGCCTCTTGAGACAGGTCAGTACACTAAGTGCTGGCCCCAGCTGGCCCCTACCTCTACAATCAATGACCTGACCCTCACTAGGTCTTCCGTAGCAGGCCAAAGTCAAGCATCTGACTGCTCGTCTCACGGACAAGGTGAGAATGGAGAAGCTAAGAGAGGGGACTAGTCCTTGGGTAAAGTGCAAAACTGAATTCATGTCAACACGGAAGCAGGAAGGGGAGATCACATCGCATAGTCCTTCCTCTCCATATCACAGAGCAGGGACCTGAGGCCGAGAGAGGGCAAAAGACAGTTTCAAGGTCACAGTGAGCCAGGTGACAGCCTGCTTTAGGACCTAGGACTTGAATCTCTTTGTCAGGTGACCTTTCTCCCACTGCACCCTAGGTGTTCTTTTTGGCTCCTAGGCAGCCCCATGGAAGGGCCCCACTGGGGATGTAGCCAGGGTTTATCATTATGTGACTTTGTCCCAGTTCCCCAGCCTTCCACAGGAGCTTACATGGATCTCCAGGGTCCCTCTGGTGCCAGGAGCCCATGCGTTTCTGTGTGACATTGTTTCTCCTTTCCTTCTACCCACAAGGGGAAGAAGATGGGCTGTGGTTTCCTTAACCTTGAACTGAAATGAGTGGATAAAGCAGAGGTGTGGGCTGATCACAGTGAGTGATCTGCATGGAGGTCAAGGGAGATCTCAGGGAGCTAATGCCAAATACTAAAGCAGGGGTCCAACTTAGGTCACCCAACGCTAGGGAGAGCAGCCACCTCGCTCTGGCACTCCCTCATGGATGTCAGTTTTGGGTCTCACCCTGCTTCTTCCCAGTGAAGGGCACCATACAATATTCTCTCTCTCTCTCTCTCTCTCTCTCTCTCTCTCTCTGTCTCTCTCTCTCTCTCTCTCTCTCTCTCTCTCTCAGCTACTCACTCAATGGTCTGAATCTGCCAGTGGCTTTCCAAAATGCAACCCAGATTGGTTTTCCCCAAATACAATAGTTCTTTGGAGTCCTCAGAGGGCAGGTTTGGGGACCAGCACCTCTGCAGACACTATGATCTACAGATTTCTAAGGTCCTTGTAGAAAGTGCCACAAAACACAGGCATCCTTTCAATATCTTAAATCTTCCTTAAGCTACTTGTAATGCTGAATACAATCCATGCTTATTCTATTGTACTGTTTAGGGAATAATGTCAGGAAAAAAATTGGGCACATGCTCAGTTTAGATGCAAGTTTTTTTCTGAATATCTCTGATCTGTGATTGGTTGAATCCAGGGGTAAAGGACACCTAGATATGGAGGGATAATCATACTGTTTTGTGTTTGATAGTAAAGACCTAAAGAGAAGGGTTTCTTAGGAATATGGGTTGCTGGATTTTGCTTATCAGGATAGTTTTCTGGAGAGGAAAAGGGAAGGCTACAAGGCATCTTCACTTCTGGAGTGGCAGTGATATGCCAAAAGGGTCGCCCTCATCATTCCCAGGAAAATGCTCATTTCTGGCTGTAGTTGGTCTCAGCAGTTGAGGGTCTCCTTTGGCATTTCCCACTGATTATTTGCCAAACCATTTGATGAGATCTGTGTCAGCCAGCACACTAGTCACTGGCCACAAACTAAATGAAACCGAAAGTTCAGTTCTTCGTCATACAAACCACATTTCAGGTGCCATGGGAAACGGTACGGACATGGGACAGTCCCATCACCACAGGAAGTTGAACAGTGCTACACGAGAGCCTAAGCTCCATGAGGGCAGGGACTTCACCTTCGACCCCTACCTAATGCAGGGCTTGACATATAATTGGCATTTGACTTCTTGCATGCATTTATGATGGTCTTGGCTCAGCACACTGGATAGGGCCCAGAATTCTGTAGTATCTATGCAGTAATGATAAATTACATACACATACATATACACACATACACACACATACACACATACATACACACACAAACACACACATACACACAAACACACAAACACACATACACACATATGCATACACATACACTCACACACATACACACACACACACACACACACACACACACACACACACTGGGCTTCTAAGAAGATCCATTTCTTTCTCTTGGTGTTTATTCTCAAAGGTTCGGAGCCACCCATTGCTGTTTCCCTAGGCTGGCTGCTAAAAGGAATAAGGAAATGAAATACTGAAATAGGAGGACAAGAGAATTGAGAAAGGGAAGACCAAGAATCAGTTGGTAGACCAGATTCCAATTCTACTAAGCCCCCTTGACTCTCAGTTTCTTCCACTTTACAATGGGAGCAATGGCAGTGTCCTAAGGGGTTGCTGGAATGAATCCTGTGCTACCTGTGATCTAATGGAAAGCACTTTGGAAATTGCAGAGGGTTGGATATCCCCCCACCCCCCACACCACCACCAGTTGCGGTGACCCTGGAGAACACTCCGCTGCCTTCTCCCTCTGTCCTCTGTGCCTTGGGACCATTGCTTCACTTCATGCACACCTCCAAGAAAGCCTTCCTGTTACAGTATCACAAGCATTGCAACCCTATGCCTCAAAGACTGGAAGTACTCCTTACTGTGGCCTAGATCAAGATATCCCCCTGATATTAGATGCTATCACATGCCTCATTGAACTAGGGAGTTCCTTTCCTGAAGTAACCAACCACACTCCTGTTACAAATGTGCTCCTGCCAGATGTGGGGCATTTCTCTCCCATCCATCCAAACTG